>CM050416.1:30156233-30451233 GCA_027564155.1 Gymnocypris eckloni scoliostomus
TATACCAGCTCTTTACTTTGAGAAAGAACATGATTTAAAAGAATAATGCTGTGCAATTTTAATGTGGAATCTTGAGAGCTTGATTCTTTCTTTATTCTTATTTTTTTTATACAGCAGCATTTTTTTTTTACTGTTTTTAATCAAACAGTTAACAAACCAATGTTAGAGATCTGCAGCAGCTAGATCTGCGTAGGGAGGAGTTGGGATTTAGCTAAATAAGTGCTGTTTTTTTTAAATAACATTTTCTGTCCAGAATTTTACTCGAAGGTGGGATTCTGATGTGTACATCCTTGGATTAGCCATTAGCGGAGTGTTGTATGTGATATTTTGTTTTTATTCTGATAAGAAAACTGTCAGGGCATCATCCTTTTCACCTCAATAAGTTCAACAACCATACATGACGATAAATACTGGATCAAGCTTATTGATTTGTATGTGAATGGTACTGTAATGGATATGTGTGAGGTGAAACAAATGCTGATAGTTGCACAGTCGTTCATCATGGCATAGTAGCAAAATATAAAGTACATATATTAAAAGAAATGACCACCGCTGATATACGTTCAACACAACACCTTTGTTTCTTACATTAAGAGTCTCTGGATTTCATAAACTGTAGGTTTAGAGTGTATCTAGCGATGACTGACTGTAATAATTACATTAGCTATAGAAAAGATTGTAGGCCACATTCTTTCTACTCTTTCTGCGCATACAGCCATGATGACGATGATAAAGATCACGCCCAATCAGCACAAAGTATTGTTCAGCAAGAGACAATAAAACAACATTGCATGACATGTCACCGCAGACAGTTTGACATCCTTGATGTTTTTGAAAACAACATTTTCAGACTTTGGTCATCCATGATATTTCATTTAAAAAAGGCTAATTCAAAATATTTTAAAGGGGTTCGCCCCTTTATTGACTTATCATTTTCAGCAGAGACATGTCTTATATTTTAAGCTATGCCTTAAAATTTAGTATGAAATATAAAAATGTATAGATTTCAGTTTTCGATTTTTTATTATTTTAATTATTACTAGAGACCAATTAAATCACCCCTTTGTTTGTAACATTTTCACAGTTCTACCAAAGTCATAAAACACAATTTATCAAAATGTATAAAAATGGTTCATTCCATGTGAAATGAGTGTTTATGATAACTGGTATGTCTCATAAGGTTTTCTTTTCTTCTCTACCCTGTCAGTGGTTTCATATTAGTTTGGACTGAACGTAATTTTTTTTTATTTTAGAACCTAAAGAATTGAATGAAACTAGAATTGAAAAGCCAATTTTCTGTACTATATGTTGTATGTGGATGATTTTATTTATTGGCAGAAACACACTTGATGCTTGGGCAGACTGCATGGGGTGATACAACATTAGACCCAAACGTAAATTTCACAAATATCATCAAGTAGGTCAAGTAAATAGTTAATAGTTACAAAATAGTTAAAAAAAGAAACCCATAAACATAAGCAGAGGAATAGTTATAATTTCGCCCCTTTAATTACTGAATTAATGTACGGTATTTTCTGTTCAAAAAGCCTCAAAGCAGATGTTTAACAGCAGTTATTAAAAGTGTTTATCGTCTCTGTTTGCGTCTCTGATAAACAGTTCTTCACGGTGTCGTTTCTCAGAACTGGTTAGTAGAAAAAACAATCAAATACTGAGGGCTGTTACTAATAAGATAAGAGCATGAGATTACTTCATAGCTTGCTTTTCATGATCTGTGAAATGCAAAAACAGCCACTGTGACGCACATTACCACAGAGTTTGCAGCGGAGGACTCGTTCTACATTTTGCTGCGGCCACAGATGAATCATGTAAGCACAGATCAGATTTTGGGGGGATGAAAGTAAATCTGATTATTGGTTCTTAACTGTGAGTTTCAATGGCAAATTGTACTGAGAAGTAACTTTGTTTAAGGCCACCCCCTCCCCCATCATTTATGATTTCTTAAACAAGAAAAAAACACTTGTTTTTCTTTTTTACTCACTTGTAATCCTTTACTGCATCTATACAGAAATGACTGTCAGTTGAAACCTGTGGATATAGCCAATAAAAGGTCATGTGTGGTCAACAAGTCTGTCTGACAGTATTTATTAATATCACAGTGTGAAAAATCATTCTTTCCAGCACAAGTAAGTTTACATGCAAATACCCCCCCCCCACACACACACACACACACATCTAACTAAAACAAAAAGATAGATATACTATTTTTTTATTTGTGGAATATGCATTATGCTTATAAAATAAGTTAATATAAATATAAATTATATATGATTATTATAGATTAAACATGAATTCGTTTTTTATATATATGTAATTATTATAATTATATATTATAAAATTTTATTACAGATTATGTTTTTGCTAATAAAAAGTAACAAATTATTTAAAACATCCAAACTGCATGCTACTACCAAACTACATGATTATGGTAATAATTCAGAAGCAGGGTACTTCCTCCTGATACATCATTGTACCATGGTTTTGCCAAAGTCCATTTTGCTGGGTTAGCCTAAGACTCAGAACACTTTGCTGCTCTCTTGTGTTCATTTGGTGAATTATTTTATTTCTACTAAAACATTTCCATTACAAAACTTATACAAAAGCAGTTTGAGAACCAGACAGAAATATCTGCAAATAAGATTTGAGTGGGTAAAGAAGCCATTATGGACCGGTGAAAACTATACTAATGCTAATTGATTCATTAATAACGATGCTCACTGCAACCATAACACAGATTTATTTTGTGACACTCATGAGTGCAGTAGTAAAGCCATTGGATGTTACTTTTTTGTTTTAGCATTAAGGATTTTTTTCTAGTCTTATTTTATTTATTATAAAGCTTTTATGATAAAAACATGCTGAAAGGGTGTGAAATTTTGAAGAGTATTTCCTGTGTGAGGCCGTTCATAGGAAATGTGAGTCTAGCCAACCACAGTGCAACATACATGCAGACCTCGCTCACACGCTTCATTAACAGCTACTGCAAGGCTTTACCAAGCAGCAGATATCAGATGGTAAGTTTTATTGTCAGTCTTCATTGATCTACACCACAGAGATGTTTTTATAAAACATTAATGCAGAATATTTTCACTAATCTCGTGCTACTTTTGTAGTGAATTCAGCAGATGAAAGGATAACAATGGCTTTCAATCAATCTGAGGGTGAGCTGAGACTTGGTGATATATATCATTGTGAACTAAACTGAGACAGAAGACAAGACAGACATTGATTAAATAACTACATTCATTCAGTGGCGGATCTAGGATTTTTTAAAGGCAGGGGCCACAGTGGGGCCACAATTTGCAGAGGGGGGCCGAGTATAATGCAATTTTTTTTGATTATTTTGTTACTTGGCACTGAAATGCTGTCATACTTTTTTATTTCTCACCCATCATTGTTTTAATGAAAATAAATGCTTTTCTGATGTGATTTGAAATTATGCAAAGGAAGAAAATACTTCGCCAAAAGGCAGATTCGAACACGGGTCGATCGCGTCACTTTTACCATCTGTGCCATTAGAGCTGATGATTACTCTATCTTTTGTAGTGTTGACTATCACAGTTAGAGATATATAAGGTGCCATTAAAGTGTAATATTACAATATACACGGTGAAGTAAAGTGCAACAGAATGCTAATAAATTGTAAATAAAACACTACACAGATATTACAGAATAAACTCTGTAATTCCGTATAATTTTACCTCAGATGAAACATGGTTAAAATCACGGCTATGTGCTGTGTTACGTTTTACTGTTTTTTTTCCCCTTCTTATTTTCCACCTTAGCTTTCATACTTTTACATTTTATTAGAGTATTCTATTGTTAAGTATGCGCATGCGTTTTAATGACGTGTTACGTCACGCACGACGCGAAAACACCTAACGTCATCACGCAATGCAAATTACACACGCATGTGCTGTCACCACGTTAATTCGCATGCGTGTTATAGACATACCATACGTCACTTTGCGCATGCGCGGTAAGCACATATGTGACGTAGATACGTGATGTCACCGCGCTACAGTCTGCAGCGAGGGGTGTCTCCTAAATTTTGCTAACCTGGTGGAAACGGTTGGGAGCTGCATTGCTCCTCGCTGACTGCTACTTGATTCTCCTTCTCTATCCCTCTCTCACTCCTGTCACTCTCAGCGGCAGGCATAGGCTTCTTTTTATTCAGAAACCATAAAATGTCCCTCGCATCATCCTTCCTCTTCATGATTTCTACCTCTGCCAAACATTGTGGTTAACAAAAATCGCTGATTTTAAACACTTCAGTATTACACTTCAGAATAACTTAAGTAATACAATGTTTCCTGTACACGTTGCATTACATTTATTTACAACAATTAATGTCTGGCTGTTCGGTATGACCGAATAGGGATGTAAGTGTCAGACACCATTATCCGTATTACTTCCCTGACCCTGAACTGTGCAACTGTGTTAACTAATATGTGAATCCTATATTAAATCTAACTTAGCTGCAAACAAATCAAAAGCTTAGGTAAAAATCCGTCGACTGTCCTGAGCATACCTGCCAACTTTTCACAAAACCTTGGAGTGAGATTTTGTCAGGGGTGATCAAAATTATGCCGCACATGCAGCCTCACAAGTTGGTGGCTCAGATATCAGAGAATTGGAATTAATTTGATGTTGTACCCTGCATTCTGGTGGTTTGTGGAGAGGCCCAAAGCCGTTGATAGGGGCAGCCTACTGGAGATGGACAATATTGGTTACATTCTGTGAAGCAGACATAGCTGAAGGTCCACCCCCAGGAAATTTTGGATTAAGTAGATTTGACTTCCTGCATTCTAGTGGATTTTTGGGTGGTCTGATAAAGATGTGCATAATGTTCGGCATAATGACTTGTAGGGCCTTCTAGACTTGAGCTGAACATTCAACCAGAAAACTATTGTTGTGCCTAAATGACTGCCTATGTACCACAATAAAGCCTTATTCATAGACCAGTGTTTAAGATTTGACCTAGGTAGGTTGATTGATATTTTGATTAGAATGGTATTAAACTAATTCTTAACTGAAACCTAGCCTATGTTGTGAATAAATGTATTCTTAAGGGCACTTGATGATTAATGTTCAGCCAAAAACGACACAAGATTAGTTAGGGAGGGACATTATTCTTCATTCAAAGCCTCCCACTACATGGTCCATCAGAAACAAATAAAGTGCAACAAATAAAGTGCATAAACAGTACACCTTTTTCAAGCAATAATATAGATGAATGCATTACAAAAATAACTAAAAATGAGGCATAATCAGTATCAGATGCAGATCAGAAGCTAGGTAAAGTCCTTGTCTATGATCTGTGGGCATGGTTATACTGGCCTGTGGCCTTCTTGGAGGCCCTGATGATATCTGAGGGGGGCTCCCGTTTGAAGCAGGGCTCCAGATTGGCCATCTTTATGGTCATTATTGATGACAAGGTGCCATCCAATGCTAGGCCGTTTCTTCTCTTGGTTTTGTTCAGTCCCACAACTGAAAACACCCTCTCAGCATCTGCGTTTGCATGGGGCAACACCAGGACCAGTTTGGCGACGGCAGCAAGCCTCTCGAATTTTTTGGCTCCTGTCACCTATGGAAAATGCACCAAGAACACAATGGAAAAACATACCTTGATTTTTGATTGATTAATACTTTAAGTATACTGTAGGTTGATCCATCTGTCTTTTCTCACTTGGTTGGTTGTTTAAATAAAAGGTTTCGTTTTTGTCCTGGCAAAGGTCTCTTACAGGACATCTTTGAAACCTTAAATAATTTATGGTCATGTTGGTTTAATAACTCTACGCTCAGTTACAAAAACATGCCTACTTCTATTGCACAAATTTCCTGTATTTATGTTAAATTCTTTGGAATACATCTTACCTGTTCGAAGTGCTGTTTTAGTCCTACAGAAAAGTCTTCATCCACAGTGAGTCCTTTTCTTTAGCCTGTTAATAAAAAGATAAATGGCATGCGAGTAAATAAAAAATGCAATGAACTGATGTTTTGAGCATGCTGTATACCACGAAGTTAAAAGGGTGCTCTCCTGCTGCCTGTTATGACAGCTAAGTTTACATTCACCACACTAAATCATGTGCACAGACACACGCACAAACACAAACAAATTATTTATTTCAAGATTTAAAGTTTAAGAGAGTGAGTACTCAATTGGACGAGATTTCATTGTTACATACCTAGTCTCAGCTCAGATTCATCATCAGACTTCTCGAGGTGGTCGTTTCTCTCGTTGTCTTTCGGGGTATCTCTTCTTCTGTCGCTAACTTCGGGGTGCAGCCAGCCATAGACGCCATCAGCGCCATCTAGGAGTTTGAAAAGGAACGAACTTGGCCCAAGATCGTGTTTTTTCTGTTTTTTTTTCGTGAGTAATTGGATATGTGGCGCGAGTGAAAACAGGCAAAATTGTGTGTCACACGGCGAAAGCGTGAGAGTTGGCAGCTCTGGTCCCGAGTGGCTTTCACGCTTGGCTATCGGGCACTCGTCGAGTCCTGAGCTGATTAGCTTTCTAACATTAGAGAAAGAGAACTTAAATGACATCAACCATGATATGCTTTTTTACTTTAAAGTTTTGAATAGATACTTCCCGTAAAGGGGACGAAGACCGTGACTGAAAACACAGCACTAGCAGTTGTAGACAGAAACCGTTGAGCAGGTTGATTTTCAAACGACGAACCGACGCAGATGTAAATCAGCGATGACTGACAGGACAGGGGCACTTCAGGGGCCAATCAGATTTCAACTGGGGCCGGTGCCCCTCTGGCCCCACCCCTAGATCCGCCCCTGCATTCATTACTACATAAAAATGATAATAGAAAAAGCTACAGGTGGAAAACTAATAGTGGCTTTAAAATATAGAACAGGCAGTATAAGATGTTTAAACAAATGTATTTCTTTCTTTCTTTCCTTTTTCCTTTCTTTCTTAGGTACTTCTCATCCTCTCAGTCTCAATTTTTTAACCAAATTTTCATCAATGATCGTGTTGGCCGTCCTTTGGTGTTTAGTTTTTTTTCTGGTATTCAGCCTCTGTTTGTATTTATTTCATGTTTATCAGAACAAAAAGTAAGTCATATCTTCCAACACAATCTTCATTCAGATTATTCAACTACATGTAACATTTTAATATTACAAAATGAAAAATGGTTCCTGCTTCAATTTCACAGGCCAAAATCACAACCGAATGGAGATGATGAGGTAAAATATTTTAATATTTAGGCTACTACATTATCGTTCTAGCAAATGCAAAGGACAGCAGTTCGTTGATAAAGGAAAAAGACACGCAGATAGCTTGATTCTTTATTATTCATTGGTCATTGTTTATTATTTGACAGGTCACAGACGCAGATGTTTCTTCAAATGAGGTATGAATTTTGAAAAGTCACACTTCTCAGTTTTGCTGTCAAACCTCAAGCGTGTATTTAGTATCTGTTTATGCCAAGGGTCATTCTCGCTCTGTCTCTATTTTTAGATTTCTGAAAAGATGAAGAAACGAGAAAAACAGAAAAGTTACAGAGAGAAGGTAAACTCGGTGTACTATGAGTGGTTTACGGATCACACACCACAGATGAAATCAGGCAGTTCCTACAGTACAGTACAAATAAATGCACTAGTCTAAAACAATGAACTTTGATCTTGTTTCAGTAATAAGACATGTCTTACCGTATCATAGTGAGTTATATGTGCAAACACCTTTTGTTTTCATTGGTCACGATAAGAGGGTCATAATAGGGCGCTGTTGCACTAAATCACTAATTAGGTGAGATTCATAAATTCAAAATAAGTTCAAAAATGAAAATTCTTGTGTCATTCCTAAACTGTGTGTTCAGTGTTTTCTTTTTTGTTCTTAGTGTTTTATGTCCATGTTTTCACATTTTGGGCGAATTGTTCCTATACTGGACAGATTCAAGTAGTTTATGCACATTAAAATATCAATTTATTCCACAATTATTAGACCTCTAGCCAAAAATGACATTATTATAATATAGTACAATACAGACCATTTGTTTATTTATTTAAATATATGAAGAGTTTATTTGCAAAAACAGGTAACTTATTATAAATAAGATAAATCATTTTTTTGTACCTAATCAAAATAACCCGACTGCAGTTTGAATGAGATTCATTGGAATGCCCAATAAAAAAAAGTTCCCTTTCAATATTTCACTCGTACTGTAAGTACGAGAAAATCCCTTTTTTTCCCTTCACTGAAGCCTTTCTCAATCACGCAGTAATAATTGCACGTGATTGGTTCGTGTAAGGTGAAAGAAACGAACCAATCCATGGTGGTGGCGAGCGAGCCAATGGCTGTGCAGCCCGCCATAGCCCGCCAAAATGGGAGGGGCGTCTGGCTGTATAATCGCTGCCTGCCACCGCATATAAGCGCCTCAGCAGCTGGATTAGGACCAGCTTTCAGACTCGGTCATCCCCTGTGGCTATCCGGTAAGAAAGCCTTACTAGAAGAGCAAATTTCAGCGCAACTTTGCAATACATTTCAAAAAGAGAGCAACATCTTTTTCTGCCTACCATAAGCATCCTGCCCTTATGCAGCCAATCTGCACAGCCGTTTCAAACCCTTGCCACACGGGCAGAGGCCTGGCAGGCCATCCCCGGTGTGTCAACGTGGGTAATGACTACGGTAAGATGAGGTTATACACTCCAATTCGCTCGAAGACCACTCGCCACCACGCAGAGTCCTCCGTGCAGAGGTGATGAATCTGCTGGAAAAAGGAGCCATAGAAATCATTCCTTCACCCCAGAGCGATTCAGGCTTTTACAGGCAGCCTGACCTATTCTAGATCTCAGACTCCTGAATTATGCCCTGATGAAAAGGTTGTTCAGGATGATCACTTTGAAACAGATCCTCCTGCAAATATGCCCAGGGGACGGGTTCATGTCACTGGATCTGAAAGACACGTACTTTCACATCCAGGTAGCCCCCATCACAGATGATTCTTGAGATTCGCATTCAAAGGGGTGGCATATCAATACAAGGTCCTGCCGTTTGGGCTATCCCTGGCTCCCCGCACTTTTACACGATGCATGGGTGCGGCTCTCTCCCCTCTGCAACAGATGGGAATCCGCATACTCAACTACCTCGACGACTGGCTCATTCTGGCCCAGTCGCAGGCAGTTTTAACATCGCACAAGACCCTCCTCCTCAGCCACTTAGATTGCCTGGGGCTCAGGGTCAACTTTGCCAAGAGCATACTGTCACTCAGCCAACGAGTTTCATTCCTTGGTTACAGTTATTGACTCAGTGCAGATGACAGCAACTGTCTCAGCGGAGTGAGCCCTGACAATTCAGCACCTCGCGGCCTCCTTCAAGTAAGGTACCGCCCGTCCGCTCAAAGCTTTCAAGAGAATGCTGGCCTTATGGTAGTGGCTTCGCCGGTACTTCAGTTGGGTCTGCTTCACATGCGACCCATCCAGTTCTGGCTGAAGCAGAGGGTTCCATGGCGGCTTGGCGTCACGGATGCCACCGCGTAACAGTGAGTCGGGCCTGTGTATCAGCCTTGGCCCGTTGGAGGGACCCCTTCTGGCTAAAGCAAGGCATGATCGTAGACACGGTGCACAGAAGAAAGGTTGTCACGACAGACGCTTCCAACAAGGGTTGGGAAGCGCTGTGCGAGGGCAAACCGACCTTCGGCCTATGGTCCGAAAAGGAGTCGGACCTGCACATCAACTGCCTAGAAATGCTAGCAGTGTGTCAGACCTTTCGATTCTTCCTGCCGGACATTCGGGGACACCATGTGCTAATACGCTCAGACAGCAAATCCGTGGTGTCATACATAAATCACCAGGGCGGCCTCGTCTCGAAGCGCTGGCGAACGACCTTCTTATGTGGGCTCAGAACAAGCTGCGCTCACTGAAGGTGATGCATGTGCCGGGCAAAATGAACCAAGGAGGAGACATGTTGTCAAGGAACTATGTCTCTTCGGAGGAATGGACACTCCACCCGCTCGTGGTTGAGAGAATTTCGGAAACCTTTGGCAAGGCTCGAGTAGACCTCTTTGCTCCAAAGACAACTCTCACTGCCCAATCTGTTTTACAAGGAGCATGGATGCCCTGGCCCACGAATGGCCCAGCCTTCCGCTCTATGCTTTCCCCCCAGTTGCTTTGCTACCGCAGGTACTCAGGCAAGTAAGAGAACAACGGCACAAGCTGATTCTAATAGCCCCCTTCTGGAAGAAACAACCGTGGATGTCGGAATTATTCCAGCTGCTAAAGAAGCCCCATGGCCGATCCCCTTGATACGGGACCTAAAAATATACATTGAGCGTTCTGCCTTGTACAAAAAGTAAGAACAGCTTTTGTTGGCTTTGGTAACCGCGCTAAAGGTGGCCCTGTTACGAAGCAGAGAATTTCTAGGTGGTTAGTGGATGTTATCACATTAGCATACTCCTCCTCGAGGTTGCAGTGCCCCATCGGAGTCAGAGACCATTCCACCAGAGGCATCGCCTCGTCTTGGGCATGGTCCAGCGGGGTGTCCATTCAGACGTTTGTGAAGAGGCTGGCTGGTCTTCACCATCCACATTTGCAAGGTTTTACAACCTGGATGTCCCCAGAGTCCTTTCTGCTTAGGTAGCAATCTTTCGGGTTCACTTGACCAACATTGTTCAAGCCCCTCTTTTGCTTGGTCTGTTCATAACTATATGGATGCCAGGTATCATTTACAGGACGACACCCAGGCCACAAATGACCCTCAGGCTCACCCTGTGCTTGGTGTATTCTATTGACACTCCTGGGCCTAATCCCACGTGAGTCTTGGTTTCGAGTCGTTCCATGTCATAGCACGGCGCGATTGAACTGGTACCATACTTACAGTACGATTGAAATATCGATAGGGAACGTACTCGGTTACTTTTGTAACATCGTTCCCTGAGATATGGGAACGAGTACTGTTCCTGGCCGTGCTATGAGTTGCATGCTCGGTTGCTTCCTTCGAAGAAATCTGAGATGCGGTGGCAGGCAGCAATTAAACAGCCAGATGCCCCTCCCATTTTGGTGGGCTATGGTGGGCTGCACAGCCATTGGCTCGCTCGCCACCACCGTGGATTGGTTCGTTTCTTTCACCTTACATGAACCAATCACGTACAGTTATAACTGCGTGATTGAAAAAGGCTTCAGTGAAGGGAAATATCTCCCATATTTCCCATATCTCAGGGAACCGAGGTTACGAAAGTAACGAGTACGTTGTCTGTTTTTGCTAATTAACTCTTCATATAGATATATATTATATATACAATGGCGCTCAAAAGTTTGGCATTAGTAAGATGTTTTATGTTTTTTAAAGAAGTTTCTTCTGCTCATCAGGGCTGTATCTATTTGATCAAAAATACAGAAAAAAACTGTTATTTTGTGAAATATTATTCCAATTTAAAATTACAGTTTTCTATTTTGATTATACTGTAAAATATAATTTATTTCTGTGATCAAAGCTGAATTTTCAGCAGCATTACTCCAGTTTTTCAGTGTCAAATGATCCTTCAGAAATCATTCTAATACGCTGATTTATAATCAATGTTGGAAACCGTTGTGCTGCTTCATATTTTTTTTTGCGACCTGTTATATATTTTTTTAAGATTTGTTAAATAGATTCTCTGATTAATAAAAAGTAAAAAAGAACAGCATTTATTTAAAAAAGAAATGTTGTGTTATAATATACAATGCTACTCAAAAGTTTGGGGTCAGTACATCTTTTCTTATTTTAATGAAATTAATACTTTTATTCAGGACGGATGTGTTAAATGAATAAAAATAATAAAAAGCGGAAGAGACTCCCTTAAAATCTTACTGATCCCAAACTTTTGAGTGGCAGTATATACAGAGAGAGAGTGACTGTTTTTCCTTTTTTGAATCTTTGATTTTAAATATGATCATGTTGTATTATGATGTTTGTTTAATGAAAGACAAAGTTACTAACATGTACATACAAATTGTATTTTTATTCCATCCATTATACTTAATTGAACCTGTTTTATAAGAATTTGAACGGGTTGGCAATTGTAATCCATATAAATCATGCCAATAAATTTGTATTGACTCTGAATAAGAATAGTTTGTCTCTGTGTAGCTACTTTTTTGGGACAAATGTATATCCAGAAGTGAACTAGATCCGACAAATCTCCTACAACCTCCTTTGGGGAATTCCTCATTTGTAAAAACAGCATAAAATAAAGTAAATAGAGTTTTTTTTAGGTTTAGGGTGCATGAACATTAATGGTAGTGTTTATAACTTGCTGTATATAAAAATAATACAAGTCAATGGAATGTCCCCATTTAGTAAACGTGTGCGTGTGTGTGTGTGTGTGTGTGTGTGTGTGTGTGTGTGTGTGTGTGTGTGTGGTGTGGTGTGGTTGTGGTTGTGGGTGTGTGTGGGTCTATGTGTGTGTGTGTGTGTGTGGTCTGTGTGTGTGTGTGTGTGTGTGTGTGTGTGTGTGTAGTGTGTGTGTGGGGGTCTGTGTGTGTGTATGTGTGTGTGTGTGTGTGTGTGTGTGTGTGTGTGTGTGTTGTGGGTGTGTGTGTGTGAGTGTGTGGTTGTGGGTGGGTGTGTGTGTGTGTGTGTTTGGGGGTGGGGGTGTGGGGGAGGGTGGATCACTGAATCTCTCCAGAACTCTGTAGTGTTATCCCTCAGTTCTCTCTCTGTCCGTGCAGCAGCTCCTCTCATCTCTCCTTTCTTCTCTCACTTCCTGATAATGGTAAGTCATCATGCTTCTTACCATTGGACAGAAATTATATGTGCACAAATACATCTGATATCTTTGTACTTATATTTTTTCGCATTTATATTTATATATCCGTACTTATATCTTTCAGCAGATTATAAGGACTCTTTCTCCATTCATTGTCCTCTCCGTTGTCTGCTGTTACGCAGAGGTAAGACAGAAAGCTTTCTGAATTGTTTGGGTAAAGTTCTCTAATAGAGGAAAAGGTGTCTTGGGGAGTTGAACAGAGCACTTCTGTATATTTTCCAATTTGGCATATTGTCAATTTAAATAACTGAAAATAATTACAGCCAAAATTCCAGGAATGCAGGCTCCAGAGAATTTAATTTATTTGGCATGTCTGATATTAAAACATAATTTCTGATTGACACTAAATTAATTTCAAGAATCATATGTCACTTTTAATGCTTTATTGTAAAGAAATATTTTTCATATTTTAATTTGTTGTATTTATGTAATTTAAGTAATTTTATGTGCAATACTACTGTGGTTAAAAAAGTCTGTAATTAGGGCCCAGTGTACTGCGTTAATATGAAGGAATTTTCCATATTCATTTTTAATAATTTTTTTGATTTTTAAAATGCATTGCATTTTGTTTGAGCACTAAAGGAAATATTCACAACTTAATGGACAAAGATCTTCCCAAACATTACCAGTACCGTTTCCATTTTTCTATAGATTGTTTTCTCATCAGATATTTTGAACAGTCATATAAACTTTATTTTAAGGTTAAATTCTGGCTATTAACAAACCTTTAACTACAAATTTTGCTTCAATAAACTCCTAATTTTCTGTTTATTAAAGGGGTCCTATTATGCTCTTTTACAAAGTCTTGATTTGGGGGTGTACTAGAACATGCTCTCATGCTTGGTGGTTAAAAAAACGCAACATTTTTCACATAATTTACATTATTACAATACCTTTCTTCCAAGCCTGGCACAAGCGGCTCGATTAGTTCCGGGTTTGATGAAGGCCCGCCTTCCGAAAAACGAAATGTGTTGTGATTGGTTTGCTGTCCCAGTGCGTTGTGATTGGCGAACAGTTTAGACGGCGTTTCAGTACTGCCCCGCCCAACCAAGCATTCTCCCCCACCCGCCAACCAGTCGAATTTCCGTAGGCGGGATTTATTTTAATGATATTCTCATGGGCCGCTTTGTGATATCACAAACAGCGGAAAACAATGCTGTAGTCCAAACGAGCCATTTGTTGAAGTTCTTCAAAGGTTTTTTTTTTTACGAAATATCTCCCTTTGGAGTGGACTTTGAGATTTGTAATGTTGTAGATCTTTTTATACCCAAGCATACACACTACACACTGACTAAAATTCAAAAAGTTAAAAAGCATACCAGAACCCCTTTAATAGTTAGTATGGTAGTTGTTAAGTTTAGGTAGGCAATGGGTATAATAAGGATTAGGGATGTAGAATATGATCATGCACAATATTTGTTTTAAAAGCACTAATGAACAGCCAATATGTTAATAATAGGCATGCTAATAAGCAACTAGTTAATAGAGAATTGGTCCCTGTATTAAAGTGTTACCGTTTGAACAGGATTTCAGAAATCCTGAAGCACTATTTTAGGAGTGTAACTCAGCATTTGTAGGTGTCAGATGTGAGCTGGTTGTCTGGGCTTAGCAGATGAATAAGCAGCTGCTGTTTGTCTTGGAAGGTAAAAGCAAAATAATTGGTAGGTGGAGTAATGGAAAGCCAAACAACAGCAGACGTTACCAAATGGGTGGGATAAGGGCATTTTAACACTAACTCTGAACACTTCACACAGATGCACAAACACAGCCGTTCTGTGTCGTGTGTGTGCAGAACTCTGGAATGTGATCTGTCCGCTGGTCTTGTGCGGTCTTCAGGTGCTGACACATAGTTAGACACAGCAGATGTGTGCACCTGGAGGCCTGTTCACATCTGCACATCATCAGGACGAGCCACCTCATGCCTTTTCATTAGGAACCAAACAACAGGGCTCACACAATGAAGTTCCCGTGTTCAGAGCAGTTGTGTGGAGGGTATATTTTTAGAGATGACTTCACATGTACCATCTGTGTGATGATGAGATGGTTAAAGAGTTAAATAACATTATGTAGGAATGTGGTACGATTAAGAAACTAATGTGAAAAAAAAGACATGTAAAAGTTTGGTGCCTTTTAAGTTTTTGTTAATGTTTTTTTTTAAAGAAGTCTCTTATGTTCACCAAGGCTGCATTTATTTGATCAAAAATACAGTAAAATCAACAATATTGTAAAATATTATTACAATTTAAAATAAAGTAATAAATTACAATAGATAAAAATATAATAATTTTATTAAATTAAATATTTAAATATATTTTACAATATAATTTATTCATGTAATACAAAGCTGAATTTTGGCTGTCTACAGAAACAGAAAATGTTTGTGTGACAAACCGAAAGAAAACTTTGTAAAAAAAAACATTTGACTTTTGCATGCAAATAAGCTAAAGATTTCATGAGCAGAAGACGCTTTTGCGAACTTACGTGAAACATTTGCATGCTTTGTGAAATTTTCATGTGCACAATAAATTTTTCAAGTTAGCAATTTTTTTTTTCAATGGATTTTTATTTTGCTAAGATACCTTAGGAGTAAAGTAGATAAGTGCGTTTTTAAAGAAGTTTCTTATGCTCGTCAAGGCTGAATCTATTTGATCAAAAATACAGAAAAACTGTCATTTAAAAAAAATATTATTGCAATTTAAATGAACAGTTTCTATTTTAATATACTTTAAAATATTATTTATTCCTGTGAAACAAAGCTGAATTTCCAGCATAATTTCAGCATCATTACTCCAATCATTGCTAGCATTAATTCAGTGACACATGATCATACAGAAATCATTCTAATTGGCTGATTTGCAGCTCAAGAAACATTACAGTAGTGTATGTTTTGTATATTTTAGTCCACATTTCCATCTCTGTAGATTTTTCATTGGTTGTTTCCACTATGCAGGCTTAGCAAAAGTTAGGGACGAGCATGTTTATATCATCATATTACAGGTAAGGTTATTTCAGATCATACCAACATCAGAAAGGGCCCTAATGTACTTAAGCTCAACCTGTATGAACAGACATTTTGCAGCGTGTGCTTTATACATTTGCCAATTCTCCCAACATCAAAAACACATTTACACTTGCATTCTTAATTTTTGCATGAGCTTGAACAAACATCAGGCAGACGGTCTGTGTCTGTGTGAAAGGATGTTGTGGGCAGTTGCTAACGTGTTGTTATGCGGTGAGACAAAACAAAAATAGAAAGAAAACTTTGCTAGATTTTCAATGTTAATAACTGAGAAAATGATTAATCACAGTCTGTGCAAAGGGTCCATTCATTTTTCACAAGAATTGTACTCTTCACACGTTTGCCACAGACTGGTTCTAGAGTGCTCTCGTAAAATTTGTAATAATCAATACGTATGGAAGTCTGAGAGGACAGAAATATGAATGCATTGTTATTGAAGTCTAAACAATGTAGTACATCTCAAGTTTTAAAAAATGTGTCTTGGGACTGGGAATGGAGTAAATTAGCCTAACACAAAGACTTTTTCAGTAAAGACTGTGTTTTTGACACATCTGAGAGCGTTTCTGGCAAATACAGATTATGCTGCAACAACACACATTGTGTTTTAACACTTACTGAAGCATGTTGCAATGAAACATTATTGTAGTTTTGTAAAGCAGAGTCACAGAATATTACAGACATGAAAAATGTCTACCAATAACAAAGTGCCAACATTTTCTCTAACACACAGTTTTGTTGCATACTTCTAGCGTGTCAAAGCCAAAGTTGTTCAAATGTGGATGTTATTTTAGAGTAGTGGTTCCCTTTATGGATGTTAATGAAAGTCATCCACATGAGTGAAGGGCTGGTGTCTGAGACACTGCACCTAAAGAAAAAACAGAACGAGTACAGACAATGCTGTCAGTTAAAAAAAAAGAAGAAGTTAGGATCAGTATAGTGATTTTACACAGACATCTGTTCACTAATAATGTGGTGTCGTCTTACAGAGTCTGTCTGCTCTGATCTCAGCTGACACACTCAGGAATGTGAGGAATGTACCGTATGCCCTTTGGTTTTAGGTCAATGCTCAGTGTTTGTGTGTGTGTGTGTGCTTTATACAGCCTGTCAGGAGTTGTGTGGTGTGTGTGAAAGAGGTTTCCGCTCTTCTCAGTCAGTTTATTGGTGTTCATGCTCTGTTGACTGTGTGAGAGACTCTTCTGGTTTCTGCACTTTAGTCAGCATCTGTTAGGGTGTGAATTCAGTCTTTCAGTTCTCTCTTTAATGTTATATTTAATATCAATATGTTAAACTATAGATTTCATTTCCTCATTCATACTGTATGTAAGTTGGAAAAGACGTTTCTTATGCTCACCAAGACAACCTGGTGGTTAAAATACAGTAAAATCAGTAATAATTGTTATTATTACTATACGTTAAAATGTAATTTATTCCTGTGATGCAAATCTGAATTTTCAGCATCATTATTCCAGTCTCCAGTGTCACGTGATCCTTCAGAAATCCCTCTAATATACTGATTTGCTGCTCATGAAAAATGTATTTGTATTATCAATGTTGAAAACTGTGGAGCTGCTTAACATTTCTGGTTGTGTTATTGTGTTTGTCTGGTTAGGATGCTCATATAAAAAAGGAGATGAATTGAGTGTGCTTCTTTTCATATTTTAGAATAACCATGTAGCGATGTTGAAATATCTTAAACCAGACCCAGTCAGGATATTTAAATACAGTTTCAGCTGAAAAGTATTTGAAAAAGTGCTTTGGGTCTGTTAACAGATCAACATAAATGGACAGGCCTGTTTGTGTTTCACTTTTCTCTGGGTATATATTCTCTGGCACTCTTGAGTCATCACTGGTAAACACAATTACTCTCAATTATTCTCTCACACACGCACACACACACATGTTGGTTTTTATGGTTTACGGGGACTCTCCATAGGCGTAATGGTTTTTATACTGTACAAACTGTATGTGCTATTGCCCTACACCTAGCCTACACCTAAACTTAGCCCTCACAGGAGACGGTGCATTTCTATTTTCCCTCAAAATACGCACACTGTATGATTTATAAGCATTTTAAATTATGGGGACACTGAAAATGTCCTCATAAATCACCTTCTCCTTGTAATACCTGTGTCATACCCATGTCATTATACAAATTTGTGTCCTCATAAACCACATAAACATGCACACACACACACACACACACCACACACAATAACCACTGGAAAACTCTGACCCATTCCCCAAGTGAGATCATATTATTGGCACCCAATGAACATTTTATGTGAAATATTAATTGCATGTGCACACATTCCCATGTGATAGAGAGAGAGAAGCATCTGTCAGTTCACATTAGGCTGCTCCACCCTACACGATCCCCTTAAAACATAATCCCTTTTCCTCACTTCCTTGAGATACCATTCTACTGTGCCCCAGTCTTCCCAGTAAGAAGTTAAAGGTCAGAGTTGAGGGTCACAGGCCATGTAGAGATGGACAGATGTCCCCAGGCTGTGTGTCAACATGTATCCAACTATAAATGTACGACATCTTCCAGGACATTCTGTATGGCTTTTGAAAAGGTAATGCTCCATTTGCCACTCTTTCACTAAAAATGCAGTATATATATATATATATATAGTTTAGAATGAAATTTAAAATATACATTATAAATATTATATCATATATAATATTTATTATACAGTTATTATAACATTATTAATATTATATTATTAAATATATTACCAGTGTTCCATTTTCTTTTTTATTGCACTTTAAAATTAAGTAATAAAAAAATATATATTATATATTATAATATAATTTAATATAATATAATATATTATATTATAAGAATATTACCAATGTTCTATTTTGGTCTTTTTTTTAGTTGCACTTAAATAAAATACAATTGCATTAAACAATAAAATAAAACTTTGCCAGAGATGAACGACTGCAAAGAGGTAGCTCAAAACGTCTGCTTCTCGATAGTAGACTAGTACAAAAGCTTTTCCTGTAGAAGGATCAGAGCACATTAGGATACACAGTTGGTTTGTGTTTGTGTGTGTGTGTGTGTGTGTGTGTGTGTGTGTGTGTGTGTGTGTGTGTGTGTGTGTCTGTGTGTGTGTGGGAGTTTGTGCCATCTGTCTTGCAGTCATGTGGTGCTGCTTTTATATGTGTGTGTTTTTCAGTGAGTGACAGCATGTGCTGGTGTATTGTCATGGTCAGACTCTTTGTTACTCACCCTCTTTATTAGATGGCAAAGGTCAACAGGTCTGGCTCCCATCTGGAGCTGTGTCAGAGCAGCTTTCACTTCAACCTGCACCAATCAGACGGCACTACAAAAGTGAAAGAGCAAGTTCTGTTTATTTAGGTGAAAACATGGTGGACAAGAGTGCATAAAGTCCACTTTTGTATGCCTGTGGCTCGCTGTGGGTCAGTGTAATTGTATCTTTTGTTATTTGTATGTTACCAAATAAAGAAAACAGCAGGTTGGTTGTCATTTATTAGTAAATAAACAGTTCTGCTTCAGGTTTTGTTAGACGTGACCCGGTGTACTATTATGTTAAGTATAGCCTGCCATCTTGTGGTTACGTCTAAAATATGCATGTTTGTCTTTATCGATAAAAATGGCATTAGATAGTGTTTTGGCGTTTAGTATTTTGGCCTACATGACGTATCACTTTAAAACTAAGTAATACAAAAAAGTACAACAAAAAAGTACTTTTTTACTACAATTATAGGCCCTTCAGCATAAACCTATATTATAACCGCTATAATTTCTGAGGAGTTTCCTCTCCTTCACCACTAATTGGAGCCAAAGTACAACACTAAATGTCACGGTCACATCGAAAAGATTTTGGATACGCTATTTGATGTGATATTGTAGATCTACGTACATTTCTCTGTTTCTGCCTGTGTTTTGTGCAGGAGGTAAGGCAGTAAAAGTAAAGTTTGTGCCAATGTGTTCTGTGGAGCTGGGAGAGAATGTGCCGTGACAGAGAAAGGAGAACCAAGCTGTCTGTGTATTGAGGTGAGTCATTGTATTCAGCCACACATTCACCGGGACTCTGAAAAAACCCATTCACATGCTGCCTTTCCCACCACGGTTGCCAGATCTGCTTTACAAAACTAGAATTAAAGCATCCCAATGAGCAATTAAACCAACTAAAAAGGAGGAGTCAAGTCCGCACACTGAAAATAGCTGCTCCAAATGAATGTATTAATAATAACGTTTCGACCCACAGGTCTTCATCAGGCACAGGACTTCACTCCTCCTTTTTCGTTGAAGTTACTTAGTTGTCCTGCACCTGAGCCCGATCTGGGTGTTTGGTATTTTTGACTCTTCAGCAATTAAACCAACTACGATAACTCTGCTACTCCCATACAATGCTACTCCCATACAAATATATATTTTACCCATAAACTTGAAAATCAATGCATGGCAGTAATAGCTTATATAAAGGAGATTATGGGAGTTCATAAAAGTTCAAATGCTTTTCCAACCAGAGCCATTTCCTGACAAATGTTTTCTTTCTTTCTTTCTTTCTTTCTTTCTTTCTTTCTTTCTTTCTTTCTTTCTTTCTTTCTTTCTTTCTTTCTTTCTTTCAAAGAAGCATACATAATACAGAATAAGTTTTTCAATGCAAGCATTTCAGTTAAGCATAATAAATAAACCTGCAGGAACCGTTTACAAGTATTGCAACCTTATCACCCATATTTGCCCTTTATTGTTTAATAAACAAACGAGGTGTTTTACATGGATAGACTAGGTTTTCATTTTTGGCCATCAAGTGGTGACCCAACAAGCAGCCTACCAAAATATTTGATCATACAGAAATATCCTTGAAATGCAACAACCCAACAATATGGAACATCAGTAATGTTAAAACATGACAGAACACACACGCACATGCACACGCACATACACACACACATCATTTAAATATATAAACAACAGCAGAATAGTAATTTCCTATCCTGCAACAAACACTGAATCAGATATTGTTGGCTATTAGTTTTAGTTCATATTAAAATAACAGGGGAATTGTATTGGACACACAGCATTTAAACAACAAAACATGAAATTCGTTTTTATCTTATAAGTTTATTTATTTATTTATTTGCTTGCTTTTCAAATATGCACAGTTAATTGTCGTGTTATTTGCATTTGTTGGGGGTCATTTTTCTGTAATAACAGACCAATTTTCTTTGAATCAACGTGCACTAATTGAGAACAACTGAAATAAATGACATGGATATCATGAATGTACACTTATTTCAATGTGTGTGTGTGTGTGTGTGTGTCTTGATCAGCAATGTAAACCCCATAAGCGTTCAGTTTGTGGCAGTAATGGGAAGACATACCGTAATCACTGTGAGCTGCATCGTGACGCCTGTCTCACTGGACTCAAGGTTCAGGTTGCCCATGATGGACATTGTAAAGGTAAGTGTGAATGTGCTCCCCATTTAACAGGTGTATAGTGTTTGCATTAATAGCTAGTGTCTACATAGCATGACATAGTTTCATTCATGGAATACTACAAAAAACATAACAGACCTTTCCATTTCAATGTATGAGTATGTGTATGTGTAGATGCTTCACCACAAACAACTATCATAGATATTCATGGAAAACGTCATTGTAGCTTAGGAATTTAAGTAATTGCAGCCATTTCCTCTCATAAATGTCACCACAATTTGCCACGTTTGAATACATAAATTTGCAAGATATTTTAAGAACTTTGCAGAAAAACAGCTCCTTTATTCAGTTGTTAATGAAACTCACTATCCTGGTTTCTGTCTCTTCTCATTTAGAGAAAAAAATGGAAAACGTCACCAACAGCCCAAGTGAGTAAACATACATCTGTTATGTTGAGAACTGATTATCATTCTATATATTTTTTTTAATATGGAATTATGCCTTTTTATTGTTAGAATCTACCATACAACATTCAATATTCAAGTGTATTTACTGAGCAGTTTTGTTCGGATAGAATTTCATTTGGACGGAATTAAATATGCAATATAAGACTTAAAATTACAAAAAATTACTAATTGTCGATAGCGATTGAAAACAAAGGATTACATTTTCTTGATATTTCTTGAATGTATTTCCATTAATTCATTATATATATTTGTTTTAATCATTATCTATTCAAATAGAGTCTGACTGTGCCAAAGTTGGGCTTCAATATGGTTTGAAAGGGCATAAAGTTATTTAGTTTTCATATGTATAGTGCAATTGTAACATGCTGGGTTTTCTTGATTATTTAGTTGTTTGTTACCTTACGGACCGTAATGAGTTGAGAAGTCGTGTGATTGAATGGCTGCAGTCTGAGGTGGAGCCTGATGGCTGGTTTTCTAGAGGATCCAACCTCTCAGATGTCCTCCTCAATTACTTCCAGGTTTGTGTGTGTGTATCAACATATTGATATATTGAACACAATGCATTTGTCTTCAGAAATGCCGGTGTGTCTCACACTTTATTTGATGCTGTTCGTGTTTCAACAGAACTATGATAACGGAGATGCTCAGCTGGATTCAACAGAATTCTTGAAGTTCATTCAACACAATGAGACTGCAATAAATATCACATCTCCTTATGCTGAGGAGGAGAACAACCGCCTACTCAGGTCACACGCACGCACGCACGCACGCACGCACGCACACACACACACACACACACACACACACACACACACACACACACACACACATCCCCAATACAAAGTCTCTTTAAATAAAATGGTAATGTACATTTCCGTTAAAAGATTTGGGGACTGTAAGATTTCTTAATGGTTTTGAAAGTCTCTTATGCTTACCAAGGCTGCATTTATTTGATATAAATACAGTAAAAACAGTACATTTGTGATTTAAAATAATAGTTTTCTGCTTTAAAAATTACATTTTTGGAATGCAAAGCTGAATTTTTAGTGTTGCAAAATGCTTAAGAAATCATGCTATAATGTTGGTTTGATTTTGGTAGCCAAAATAAAGTGAATGTGGATCTTTTAACCACTTTCTTTTTTGGGGGGTAAATGCTTGTACATTTTCTTTAAATGTACCTTAATTTTTGTTTAGTTTAACAATACATCTATACAAAAATCTCACATGCGTTCAGATGTTCATAATAAACATACTTTATCAAGTATTTAATGTCATCTTGCCCTTGTTGGTTCATCTCCATTTTATATGATTTACAATCATGTTTTTGTAATCATTCGACCTGCACAAATCAGATGAACTGATGAAAGTGTGTCATTTGTAGATAGAGACAGTTTACAGTTGTAAGGTTTATTAACCTGACCACTTTCTTTATAATCGGCACTATCTGTGTCAATACTTCTATCAGTTCTTCTTTACAGCCGCTTCTGATAATTTCTATCTGAAGATTCTGATAATCTTTTGATAACCGATATATCTCTGGGCTAGTCTATAAAGCGTAATGATTATGACCTCACTGTCCTCTGACCGAAGCACAAAACAAGTCTTTCAGTATGCTTACAATTTACTCTCACAAGACCAAACAAGATATTGCTATCATATACAGCTTGTTTTTACTTGCATTCAGCATTTAAGTTGCATTTTATTTTGGTCAATAAAAATGGGCACAAAATCCATCACTTAGTAAATCTGATAAAGACCCCACGCTGTGACCGTTCCAGTGGTCGTCCGACCGATATCAGTTCTTCTAAAGGTCAATGCTGATACTGATATCTAGAGATGAGAGTGTTCAATGTATATACATAATACAGTTTGTAGGTTGTAATATAAATGAAGAATTGCTTGGCTGTTTAACACAATATTTCAGTACATGGTCCATTACTGTCCAATCTGTACCACATTTTAACATGGAAGTCCTTTTTCCTTTGTAAGCTCTCTCTGTGAGATATTTCATAGGCAATGTAATGCTTTGGAATTGGAATTGAATTAGAATTGAATGTAGAACGCTTAATAGAGAGGAAAATTAATTGGAGGTTATTCTTATAATTTTGCTAATTATCATATCCCTTGATAGAAAGTAGACATGCTATACTATGTTATACATGTGTTCAAACGTTTGGGGGTAGTGTGTTTTCTTTTTAAAGAAATGTATACTTTTATTCAGCAAGAATGCATGAAATTGATCAAAAGTGACAGTAAAGACTTTTACATGGTTACAAATGAATACTATTTCAAATAAATGCTCCTCTTTTGAACTTTGTATTAATCAAAGAACCAAAGTATCGCAGTTTCAACAGAAAATTAATTAAGCAGCATAACTGCTTTCAAAATTGATAGAAATAATGGAAATGTTTCTTGAGCAGTAAATTAGCATATTAGGATCTCACTGAAGACTGCTCTGAGTTCAGCTTTGCCATCACTGTTTGCAAACATATTATAAAATCTTACTGATCCCAAACTTTTAAACATAAGTGTGCATTATACATTCTGTAATGTCCTTTACCAGGAAAGAGAACCGCAGAGAGCTATTATATGAAACTAAAATAATGCTGGGAATCCAGTAGCAATTTTGGATGATTGTGTCCATGAAAATGATTTTGATGTTGACAATGTTATTAAAAAAACACTGCACTGAAAATGCAATGCAATATTAAAAGCAGTGGTGACTGTGTTCTGCAGGAGTCTGTGTGTGGATGCCCTCATTGAGCTGTCTGATGAGAACGCCGACTGGAAACTGAGCTTTGATGAGTTTTTGAACTGCCTCAGGCCTGGATTCAACCCTCCAGAGAAGAGTAAGATCTACAACCACTCGCTCCATTTTCTAACATAATACATCTATAGACCTGTGCATGAACATATAGCCTGTAAAACATGTATTGAGTGCCGTTACATGTTTTTAGAGTGCGCATTAGAGGACGAGACATACGAGGATGGCGCTGAGACTCAGATGGAGTGTAACCGCTGTGTTTGTGCCTGTGGGAACTGGGTCTGCACTGCTGTTATTTGTGATGGTGAGCTAAAAGCTGGGATATTGCTGTTGTTTAATCTGCAGCTGGGGTTGAGACTGGGATTTGAACAGCAAAGCTGGATGAAATGAGATTTCTTTTCCGTGGAATGTGGTCAGACTTTCTGTCCTCCGTCTCACTGCAGGTTCAAATAAGTTACCTGCGCTTGAGGAAATGGAGGGAAAGGATCAGGAGATGACAGCGGAGGAGTGGACTCAGCGAGTGGACGAACTCAATAAACATCAGGTTGGGACTGAGTGTAATGTTCGAAACCATCAAATATTGACAAATGACATCATGTCCTGTTTAAAGGGGTCATATGCGATTTCAAGATGTCCTTTCTCTTGGAGTGTTACAGGCAGTTTGTGCATAGATAAGATCCTTAAAGTTGCAAAGACTAAAGTCTCAAACGCTAAGAGATATTCTTTATCAAAGACTCGACCACGCCCCCCTAAAACGGCTCATTCAAACACGCCCCCACATGTCTATGTCACTGTGTGGGGAGATTTGCAAAACACTGCACAAATGTATACACAAAGAAAGAGGGCAGAACTATTATTCTCGCTGTAGTATTGTTGCTGCTGCCGGCACCATGTCGTGGAGACACTGTGTTTCCTTGTGAAAGCGAAAGTACTTTGTTTGAGCTTACAAAAGAGGACACAACTAGAAATCGGTGGTTTAGTTGTATTTACAACACTGTTCCAGAGCAGTTCAACCCAAATATTAGAGTGTGTGCAGCGTATTTTATGGAGGACTATGAGTAGCCTACAATGCTGGCTTGCACAAAGGCTGTTTCTATAAAGTGAGGCAATTCCAACTTTGTAAGGACAGTCTGGCACTTCTGATTCACAGCCTGTAAGTATGTTTTCTTATTTAAAGAAGTTGCCACTGACGATTCAAACGTGAGTTTTGAGCCAGTGTAGAGTAGTGCTTGTTGCTTGTCATTTCTCCGATCACAAATGCAGACATGGTAATGTTCATGCGGTGCAATGCTACACAATGCGTAAAAAGACATTTAAGTCATTATAATCAGTAATTATGTCCCCACTGGATGCTACAAATGCCTAGTTTATATTGGGTTTTAGTCTCGTCGTACCGGGACATGGTATCACAATACAGTGAGGGGCGTAACATTTCGGCCAATCACAATCAGAGCACACCTCGCTTCTCAGAAGTGATGTTCTTTTTAGCAATGTCATATGAACCCTTTAAAGGTCACCACTGATTAAGTGTGATGGGATGTGCATTTTCCCTAACATCCTGTGCTGAAACTTTCCTTTCTGATGTCTGTTGTGTTTGGCTGGGTCTTCATGGTCCAAAAGCAAACACAATGTGTGACTTTTGATCTGTTTCCCCCCCATAGGAAACAACGGAGAAGAGGAAAATGGCCACTAAAAAGGTTTGAGGAGTAATTCAGGAGAAGGGATGAACTTTTGCCTAGATTTCAGCTTCAATCAACCTGTGTTTGAATGGAAAGAGAACGTTTTATTTGTTTAGTTTATTGTACTGTATTAATTATTGATGTATTCAGAGGTGTGTTCTCTTCTGGTATTTAATATAGACTTTTTATATGGGACAATAAAAAAGTATGTAGGGTTTGAATCTGTAGTGTAAATTACTGCAAACCTTTTTGTAATAGTATATTTTATACATTCGGTGTAATTTTAAAGCTTCTATAAGGCAATGTGTTCATTTTTACCTTAAAGTTAACATAAAATATGAAAATATATTTTGTCTAAAGACCATTATCAATAAGATTTTTGCATAGTGAAATAATTATACATTTTACAATAATTTTGATGATTGTAATATGACATACAGTATAGAATTTACTTCACCTTTCAAAACGTGGGTTTTGGATAATGTCAACAGGAACCCCTCATTATTTTGTGATGACTCTGCATTAATACAATCAGAATGAATTCAAAACTGGTCAGGTTGATCTGTTTGTTAATTTTGGCCATTTTTTTCAGCTGGTTTGATTATGGGATATTTTAAACTGGCCAAGACCAGCTTAAACCAGCAAACCAGCGTAGCTTGGTTTAAACAGGGTTTTTGTTTTCAGCAGGGAAATACTACAGCTATTTATAAATCATCAATGTTGTGTATTAACCTTAATTGGTAATCAATCAATAAAACTATAAAGCAATAATCTTAATCGAGTAATGGGCATGTCTGATTGTATACCGTATATATTGCCACTATTGTGTAATCAAAATTATTATTACTTAGATAATCGCTACTTTAATTTAACTTTTTATTTTTTTTGTAGCATAAAATATGACTACATGTAGTTTTATAACTACACAAACTGTTATGAGTTAAGGATAAGCCCTGGCTCATGCTGATAAAAAGAGTAAGCCCTACTGTACCTCAATGCCTTTTTGTATGATCTATCTGCCGCTGGATTTATGCATTTATTGCTCATAAAACAAGCAGACATGTTGAATGTCAACAGGTTTGCTTGTAAAAGACACTAACTACACGTGTTGTTACCACAATAGATAAATAACTATGTATACCTTACATCATGACTTGTGAGACTACACCGGAAGCAAGCAGCGCGGTGCGGCGCAACTAATATAGATATTGATATTATATTTTTCTTACAAAAACGCATCAATTCGTTACAGGATGGCCTTTATTCACCCCCCGGAGCCGTGTGAGGCACGTTTTAATGTGGATGCACTTTATTTGACTACTATTGGACTGTTGAACACAAACACCCGCCCATGCCATAATAAAGCTTGGAAGAGCAAGGAACATTTTTAACACAAAGTCTTCGTCAAAAAGAAGAAAGTCATATCTACACCTAGGGTGCCTTGAGGGTGAGTAAAACATGGACAAATTAGATTTTTTTGGGTCAACTAACCCTTTAAATGTCTGTAATGAGACTATTTGTGTAAGAGTATAGAAGCCCTATGAACTGCCATCATTTGAAGTGTCAAAAAAATGATCGTATAGTGGGATTACAAAATACATCGTACAGAGGTCAAAATAATCGTTGGGTTTTACGTCTGGCAACACCGACGTGCAAGGTCGCATAAGAGCCTTACGAGACGGAGCAAACTTGCATCATGTTTGGCTCCTGGATGACCAACCACTGACTGCAGTGCAGGAGGCGTGCCGCGTGACACATGCGCGCGCGCACTCCAGTACAGATAAAACCAGTCTACGGGCAGGACTCACGAGCGTACTTCGCACAGCTGCAGTTTAGTCACTTTAGTCAAAGAGGACCATCTATATATAATATATGTGTATGGATTATTACTCATGACAAGAATACCGAGGCGATAACTTTTTAGATTGGTGCACCATTAAAAAGTGTGATCCTTTGCTTTATTGTATTCCCATTGTATTATTTTGCTGTACTAATTAGTCCATATGGCTCGTTTCCAAAGCATGGACGACAAGTGTTCTGTTTTATATTTATCGCGTCTGCATCTGGACGACTTGAGCTTGGATCATCTCACGGACAGTAAAAGACAACAAATCCAGCAGCTGCATCTCACGTACAATCGTTTATCGTTTCTTCCACCTTCCGTTTGTTTTCTGTCCAACCTGGCATATCTGGATATCAGCAATAATGCGCTCACAGTCATACCAAATGACATTATGCGCCTAACAAACCTAAAGACGTTTGTAGCAAAGAACAATCTTCTGAACGAGGCCTCGTTCCCCAAGGAGCTTGAACGCATGCGGCTAGAGACTCTGAATCTGAGTGGGAACAGGTTTGAGGACATTCCCATGCAGTTTCTCAAAATGACCACACTACAGTCCTGTCACTTGGAGGAAACAGATTGAAGAATATCCCTGCAGAGATAGAGAGCTTGACCAGGTATGAGCTTGTTCCTTTGTCCAGATATGAACGGTCTCTTAATACGATGACCCAGAAAACTAAATGCAAAATAAATCAATAATGAGAGATTATTATTCTGATAGATTATTATAAATACATGAATAATAATAACAATACATACACAGGTAGGCCTATTAATATGACCTTATATCATAGGACCATGGCTGTGCAAGTGCAAGATAACTTTAGTGTAAAAAGAAGAAACTGCTCTTTTCAACCAGGTTTCAACCTCTTTAAAAAAATCGAATTAGTCTTTATTTTTGTATTTTCTGTTTTAATTTTAATTTTAATTTTAGTTCAAGGTTTAGTAATTTTATTGTGTTTAGCATTTTTAATTAATGTTTTTAAATATTTTTTTAAAAAAATTTTTTCAGTTTGACTTATTTTAGTACATCAACTTGCTTTGTCAGCATTACAAAATAAAAGTAATAAAAACATACAACTGTATTAGACGGTTACAATGTATTGTTTTTATATATTTTAGCTAACATTTGTATTATTATTTTAAGTTAACTGTAATATCCCTTACATAGATACGCTGCTTTAGACCTAGCATACTCCTACAAGTTTATTTGGCCAACTTGTAGGAGTATGCTAGCATACTGTATAGCTAGCCTTAAAACTAACATAAGTTAGTTTGATTTTAACATTAATTAGATTTGAATGCCATGGGTCTTCAACTGTATCTCTTAAGGGCTGTTGAGATCCTTGTGCAGATTTGCATCTGGCTTGGATCAGTGTTACAAAACTAGACAGTAGTTGAATGCATTCCATGGTCTGGGGTTGGTTGGTGGGGCTTTTGGGTAAAATACTAACCAATAGAATGGGAGAACTGCTTAAGTACTTGACATAACAGTCTGTTTACTCTTAAGTTAATGATCTCTCGTTTCATACAAACATACTAGAAAGCTAATATGAGATCTTCCTGTTTCAGCATTGCATTGCTAAATTCTGTATTTACATTAGATGAACTCTGAACTTTCCCCTATGTGTTTTTATCCTCATTGTATGATTGCTCACCTCCACATTACAGTAGTTTCGCTTTAGCTTTTCCCATATTATTATATGCATTTAAAACAGGCACATTCTCATTAAGGCTTTTTAATTAAGATTTAAACACACCCCATTAGGCAAGATGAGAACTTAGTGTTTTGTGCAATTGTCCAGGTAGTAAATCTCCTCAAATTTGCTTTGTCAATTTGTAGGAGTATGCTAGCATACTCTATAGCTAGCCTTAAAGCTAACGCAAATTTAAAGCCACAAACCTTGATTTTTAATGTCAGGGGTCTTCAACTTCTGACCTCTGTTATGTGATTCTACAGTCTAGAGATGCTGTATTTGGGAGGAAACCTCATCTCCTCCATCCCACCCGAGGTGGCTAACCTCAACAGTCTGAGATACCTGGTTCTATGTGACAATCGCATCCAAAGCATACCGCCCCAGCTCAAAAAGTGAGATCTTTTGTTACTTACTGTATGTTGTTAAATCAGAGCAGTTATGTGATTTTTTTTTTATTGTATGATCTGATTTCTTTCCTTGCAGACTACACTCCCTGCTCTCTCTCAGTCTCCACAACAACCTGCTGACTTTCCTCCTCGTGAGATCCTCAGCCTCGTCCATTTGCAAGAGCTCAGTCTGCGTGGAAACCCTCTTGTTGTGCGCTTCATCAAGGATATGACCTACGACCCGCCATCCCTGATGGAGCTGGCAGGACGCACCATCAAATCCCAGAACCTCGCGTTCAGCTTGTGTGACCTACCGTCTAATCTGATCCATTATATAAACCTGGCTAGCGAATGTCCCAACCCAAAGTGTGCAGGTACAGAAGGACAATAAGGCTGTATAATCTGTGAAAAAGAGACATATTTAGGATAACAGTAAAAAATATTCTATATCCTGTGAGGATAACTTTGCTTTAGACGGCATTGTGCATTAATTACACTACATCACGCATTAACTAAAGGAATATTCTGGATTCAGTACCAGTTACTTCAACTGATGGGATTTGTGGTATAATGTGGATTACTTCATCTTGTTCCTCATTCATCAAAAAAGGGCAAACATTTATGTTACACTGTTACAGCTTGAGGTTGTCTACACTGGATGCTTCAAAGCAGACGTTCCAAATCCATTAGTCCTGTTATCAGAAGTAGTGCAAGTGCTTGGAGTGCGTATGAAACAAAGCTGTGACAATTAATATAACTTTACACAGAAAAGATTAGTATGACACACTAAAAGATAACTTTTTTCTTTTCTCGTTCGCGTGCAAAAGTCTATGGATATTTTTATTTTGCAAAGGTTCCTTTAGGGGCTCTGTAAAGTAAGTGATTTTTTTCATGCTAAAATCATGTTAACATGCACAAGTTTGCGACTAAATTGTTGAAAGTGAGAGTTTTTACATTTACAGATTGAACCCATTCACTCCCAAATGTATGTTTTTTTTTTACAAAAGGAGGAATTTTGTCATAATCAGCATTATGCAACAATTGACCCTTCCCTAAGATCCGCCCCCTTTAGTTACTGTTGCTATGTCTGACAAGCCATGGCACTCTCACGCCACACATCATGTTCTCATGCAGTGAAAAATATTTTACGGAGCAAAGAGAAAACTGACAACACGCCAACAGACAAGAGAGAGCAAGTTACTTTTAGCTATTAAACAAAGTCTCAGCTTTCAAATTTAGTCATTTTCTAAGACATTCTCACAATAAATAAAGTTTTGGGGCTCTTTAAAGCGTTGTGACAGATCACTGTCTCTGGACGAAAAATGGCAGATTCAGCGTTGTGATTGGTCAGATCGCCTGTCAATCAAACTCCATGATTCTGTTGACTTGATTCTTAACTAAAACCGTAATAGGTTGACAAAGTTGCAGATTTTGATTGTTGTCTTTGACATGTTGAATATTTTTCCACATCTTCACATTTCTCTATATCTCTCCCATCATGCTCTCTAGGTGTTTACTTTGACTCGTGTGTGAGGCACATCAAGTTTGTGGATTTCTGTGGGAAGTACCGCCTGCCGCTCATGCATTACCTCTGTTCGCCGCAGTGTTCCTCGCCCTGGAGCTCAAACCCACAGAGCGACGCAGAGTCAGAGGAGGAGAACAGCGTCCCTGCACACAGGCTCCAGCGGGTACTGCTGGGATAGGACAAACCTCCAACAGAGACTGTTACCTGCCACAGGATTTCCATTTAATGCTTAATTTCATGGTTTTGTAGGCCTATTAAATGTTAAAAACACTTTGACTTAAAAGAGTTGGGTTTTAGAACTGTTTTAGTGACTCAACATAAAAGCAATGGCTATTTAGTTTTAATGTGATTGATACAGGTTTAAACTGTAAATCACACTTAATAGTTCTCTCAAAAAAATGAAAATTCTGTCATTTTCTCACCCTCATTTCACAGATACTTTTTTGGATGACCTTAGAATATTTTTGATTCTGTATATTGTCACATGAACTACTTTTATAGTTCTTTTATGGTGTTTTTGTCTGTTTATTTGTAATTCGCCTTTTGTGTTCCATGGAGAACAAAAGCAAACTGGTTGGAAATTTAATGAGGGTGAGTAAATAATTCAATCTGTGAACTATTCCTACTATTGTTGCTCATAAGGCATCTAAAAGCTTTTGCATCCAGCCTAAAACAGTATTTTGAGTAGGTCAGCTTGACACAGACCAATCCTACATGCAATCAGAGCACAAATTGACCGCTTTGCACTTCTGGAAAATGTGATCAATACGTGAACAGTTACTCTTTGACCTCTTCTTTGTATTGACTGTTAATCTGCCCTAACTTTTCTGTCCAAAGGTCAGGTTATGGACTATATGGCTACATCTCACAATTTGAAAATGTATAGAAAGCTATCATCCATGACACAACCTTGAAAATAGTTACAAGCAAAAGGACACTTTTTTTGTATTTTGTCTTCTTTTTAGACGTTTGTCTACAGCGAACAGGTTTCAGATCAGTATTAAATGCTTTACTGTCTCTAAAATAGCCCATAGTTGGCCTTAATAGCAGCAGGCTAATAAACCAGATATTATACTCCTCGAGGATAACTTATCTGTTGTGTGTGTTGCTTGAGAACACTAGTTATTTGAGTCAGTCTGACTATTTTATCATACAGTGAAGATTATTTTAATGGTATTGCACAATGTGTATGACTTTGAGAGTTTTGGGTCAGTGAGTTCACATCAATATCTGACAGCTGCATTTATGGCCAATTTCTATGCCCTCTTCCCCCATCAGATTCTGCAATCACTCTTATTGCAATTATCAGTCTTTTATCACTGTTTACGATCTAACAGTGACCTGACAGAGATTGCAAAACCTCTGCTGAGACGAGGAGGAACGAGACGAGGAGTCAGCACTTTTATCAGCTTTACAGGCCTGACTCAGCACATTTCAAAACAAATAAAGGGCCTAGATAACTGAAATATGAACAAGAGTAGGCTAAGTGTCTAGAACCACCCTGCTGTCAGAAAAAAAGGAAAAAAGGAAATTTTAAGCCTAAATACATGAATTTAGGCTGACAACGTTTTAGGTAAACGCTGCCCGGGTCTATTGGCTGGTTTTAAAATGATTTTTGGAATTGGCTTGGCCAGATTGGGGAACAGCTGTAGGAAATAAATACTTGTGGATGGTAAAAAAGAGGGAAAACAATCCGAAACTGTATTCTGAAGTTACAGTGTTTCACAAGATCCATGTGTAATGATCTGTAAACTCCAGAAGAGAATTAGTGTATTTCGGACCATTTTAAGTCCAATAAATGTTTCGAGGTAGATGATTATCTTCTTAAATGTTATAGGTCAAAAAGGCAGACGAAATACTGGTATTCAGCGCTCCCTGGTGGTCTAGTGGTTAGGATTCGGCGCTCTCACCGCCGCGGCCCGGGTTCGATTCCCGGTCAGGGAACATAAGTTTTTCTTTAAATTAGCTGATCATTCAGAAAACGAGATTTAGCTATCTTCTAAAGATTGAGTTGGTAAAGATGCATATGCCACACCATTTGTGACTTTTTGTCATAACAGTTGGAGCTCTCCCGTCTTTCTCTAGATGCATGGCGCCCTCGTCTGGCCACCCGTTAGTCTCGCGTAGACAGACCTTCAGCCACGGTCCGTGGGCGTGACGTCTGAAGCTGAGATTAGCCACCCAGCGTTTACTGTTTGCATATGCGAGCCTATGATTTCCCCCCGACCATCAATTTTCCAGATGATATTATTTGTTTCAAAAATACAAACAGACAAAAACATTAAATTCAAATGTTTACAAATAGTAACACATTTTACAGGTTTTTTATCAAAATATATTTTGTATCGATATTATCGAACTTTTTTTAAGTTCAAAACAAAGCTTATTTCCCCTAGATTTACATTTAATTAGCCGTAGCTTGGTCACCTTCTTTGCGCGTCCTGTCACGTAACCTGATTAATATTCATGAGCTCAGCGTAGCTCCGTATATGCGCAGTGAGTCAACTGCGCAGAGAGCGGAAAAACACAAACATGACTCCTTGTGTTCATTAAGCTCCAGCATTATATATTTTCAGTTGCTGCGTCCTTTAGTGAAACAAGTTAAGTTTAATCGAGATCACTCCAGAAGCGTGGAGGTTTGCTGTCGTGTTTATGCTTGTCTTAGTTTTCGCTGCTTAACTTCGTACTGTCACAGTGATGTCCGATGGCAGTGAATCCAGGAGATGCTGATGCTGATGAGCTGCCGTCTATGCTGTGGGGTCTGGACCCCGTCTTCTCCGCATACTCGAGACTCTACATCACTGACATCCTACTGATGAAAGAGTCCAGACAAGTACCTGGTAACGTTAGCGTAAAATCAAGCAGTTAGCCCCTTGGCCCCTTTCATTTTATTTAATGGAGTTGTCTTTAAATACACGTGAATAAAAAAAAGTCTACTACACTTTTCTAAACACCTGTAACGTTAGTCCTGCAACTTATTGTTTTGCATAAGCGGGAAAGTGTTCACATTATTTGTCAGCTACTTGTTTGTTTGTCAGGTGCTGTTTTAAAATAATAATGTATTGATAAGAAGACTGTTCTTTCTGTTGCCACAAAGCTCCAATATTTGTTTTGTAGGAGTTTATTTCTACAAGACTCACCCAATCTTCAAGGTGGATGTATTGGGGACGGTTGTTTACAAGCGGGAGAGAGAAGATTTCTACTGCTATGGAGGTCTGTGATAAACATGCTATTTATATTATTTAATATTTCAACATAAAAGGGTACACATTTTAGCATTGCCTGATTAGGTATATGTATGTATATATATATATATATTTTTTAAATAAACAAAACAACAATAATAAATATGGTAGTAAAATACAGTTACAGTAGTTAACATAATAAAATATAAAATAAAATATAGTAAAAAAAAAAAAAAGTTAATCAAATAGATCCCAAAAATGAGTGGTGGTCACTGTCAAGTTGAAAATGTTCTTTGTTCCTCCATAAACATTAGCACTTGACTAGTAATTTAGCTTTTGGTTGTGTGCAATCTTGCCCTGGAAACCCAGTGACCAAGGACTGCACCTGAAAAAAAAGAGCACTTGTTTTACCTGCTCTCTGTTGTACCTTACTCTCTCTTGTCTGTTCTCCTTCAACACACAGTGGATGATAGTACCGGTGTCATAAACTGTCTTTGTTGGAAAGGTGAGAAATGTAGTGATCAAGGAGAATCAACTAAATGTAAGTTATGAAAACACAACACATGACACAACATTAGTACCATTAAGTAAATATTTAATCACCAAAATAAAATAAAAAGCTATGGAAAATATATGTAATGGACATTAACCCATTAAAAATACCAATCCAGTGCTAATGTTAATGTAGCCAGAGATCCTAGCGGATCCTTCAGAGGATTTAACATTGAAGATGAACTCAAACGGCTGAAGGAGGCTGAACAGAAGAGCACTGTGCTGGAGATCGGAGACCTGCTGAGGGTACGAGGAACTGTCAAAACCTCCAGGGATGCGAGGGAGATCAGCGCCACCTCCTTCTGTGAGTCAAATGCTCAGGGATTCAGACTCTATTCTGGCAGATAATGTGTTTGTTTAATCAGTTAGATTGAGCTTGTTTGTAAAATAGATGGATTCAGTTATAATGATTTTTCTGTTATCTTCACTATGTGTGTAGATAAAGTGGATGACCCTGTGATGGCAGAGCAGATATCGCGTATGCTGGAAATGCCTCAGATGTACAGAAAGTGCTATGATCAGCCCTTCCAGGTGCCCGGAGCTGACCTAGGCGGCACAGAGTGAGTCAGACAGAAAGATTGTGATATCTTAGATCTGTAGTGACATTAACCTAATTCTGTTAAAGGGAAAATGTATGCATATATTAAAAAAGGGCCTCTAACACTAGCTTACTCTATTCTTTTTCTATTCTATCTGTTTCCTTTTTATTTATTATATAATAAAACAAAACTTGCTATGTGTACTGCATTAGGCTAACCGAGACTTGTTATAGCACTTGCATATCATTGCTCTTTTGTTGATTTTGTTTGACTTCATTGTCTCCATATATATACACAAAATACAAAAATGCTTTCTGTGCTCTTAAATGTATTTACAGAGCAGGTGGATCCTCACGTTTCCACTATTTGCTATCTCGGGCCGTTCTCACCCTTAAGGAGTTCTTCTTAGAGAAAGAGGTTGCCAGGTTTCATCCATACGATGTTGAGTTCCTCTTGCATCCGCTGATCCAGAGTTCTTCAGCAGAACAGGTACTGGGTCTGACCTTGACCTCCGTTATACTCAGATAGATAGATAGATATTATATATGCAGATTTTGCATACACAAATGATGACTGCATAAAGCTATAAAAGTAAAACGTCCTTGTTCAATGTCACTACTCTTGGTTGGAGCGTAGCAGAATATACGAGCCAGGAATATCCTTTGGTGGGCACGGCAGGGAAGATGTGTTGTGCTGTTTGATGGCAGCAGGGAGTGATCGTCTGTAGCACTTTTATGAGATGCTGGTGATGAGAAGCATACTAATGAGAAACCTAACGATATCTTCCTTAGTAGTCAAATGAGAACGTGCATGGAATTTGCTTTTTATTTAAATGTTCTTTATTTGTTGGAAGTTTTTTGGAAGGCTGAATTGGTCATGACAGAAATGTGACTCATCCTTCATAATGTTGTTTTTTGTCTGAAGGAGTCAGATCAGCCCGGGACGTCATTTGCCACACAAATTCAAAACCTTCTGAAAGAGACTCTGAGTGTTCTCCAGGATGAGGGACAGATATTCCGGAAAAAACGGACCCAGGATGAAGTCTACAATGTATGTGCGATGGTTACACACACCTCTTAGCAAGTACAAACAGTGTTAATGTTACCTCAGGAGACTCGGAACTAAATTAAAGAGAGAATGTCTAATATTTGCTTCCTACACATGCTTTCTACACATTCCAGGACTGTACCACTGGGATTCGAAAATAATATTTACTGTGGTTTAATCACAACAGAAATGTTATATAACATATAATAATGTCTAAAACTAGTGTAAAATATAATAATGTTTTCATTATCATGGCTGCTTTAGGTAACAAAGCAAGACAAAGATCTTCACACAGCGATCAAGGATGTTTTACGAGAGGATACCAAACGGGAAAAATGTGATATATATATTTTTTTACATACTAGTTGCACATCATGTTATTAATATTATGGAAAACTTGTTTCTGGTTGTTCAGACACTGCATTCTCAGGTCAGATATTTTGTATAATAAACTATATAACTGATGTTCTTTTAATTTCAAGTAATAGTTTCAATTTGAAGCAGTATTAATTTTTCTTAATCTTGATTTATTATATAATTAGTATAATGAGTGAGATAATGTACAGGCAGGCAACATTATTTTAAAACATACCCATACATGAGTAGAGGACCTTCCTCATATGCAGTTTTTGTTTTGTTTTGGCAGATGCTGAGAAAGGATGCCATGTCCTGCATATTTTGTCCAGCGTGAGGCAGCGCTACAGCCTAAATCTGAGTCGAGAGGTGCTGGAGGTTGCCCTGACATTCTTAGAATGCAATAGTGACATAATAAGCACAACAGAAGCACACTACACTGCTTTGTAGCATCATTTTTTACATTGCATAAAATATAATCAAAGTGTTAAAAAACAATCATGAAGACCTGTGTTATTTAAATAATTAAAGCAAGTCTTAAACATAATTTATTGTTGTTATTTATTAATTTTTGAATAGTTTTTTCCCCTCAATGGTTCATTATAAGAAGAGCTTACAGACATACAGTATTTACTTAAGCATTATTTATAATGTCATATTATCTCTTTAATAGATTAAACAAACTTTTTTATTAATTGAGTATTTCTACTGTTTAACCCAAATCGTATAGCCCTGTTAAAAAGATTTGATAATAATAATAAGAGCTTGATGTTCCCTTTCACTTCCATTATACCACAAAGAGTGTCCTGGGCCTGTATTCTTAACGCTTCTAAGAATCCTCTCAGAAAGCTCCTAATTTAGCTTAAAAATATCTACTTAGGAGTCTTGGCTTAAGAGAGATTCGGGACCAGCAACTCTGAGCGAGTAAAAGACAAAACATTTATCTTAGTGAGGATGCGGGGCTGACCCCGTTGCTAGGTATGACTCAGCCTTTTGAAGACTGTGATTGGTTGGTTGTCCATGAAGGAAATAAAAAGAACGCTTTTAAGTTTAGGGTCTATTATAAGCCTTCACTTTGAAATTATAGGCGTAATTGTTCCTGTTTTAACCACACACACACAGACACATTGTATACATATACATTATATATGGATATATATTCTTTATTATTTTATTTACCATGCTTTTTGTGTCATAGGCTACTTAACGTATTTGATAGGAAATGAACAGCGATGCAATAAGGTAATTGTTTGTGTGATCACTTTGCTTATAGAAGGTTGTGACAGACCCAAATCATTACTGCTGCATAGTTTCATTTTTTCCAGTTGCCAAAGATGTTAATGTAGTTAATGTATCCATTTCTGGATGTCAGAGATGTTAGCATGTTTCTAATAAGATGAGTCACAAACATGATCCCTGCACGATCTAATATGCATTGTGTGCAACATATTTCTTCTCCCTCTTCAAATTTTATCAATTTTTTACACTGCTAAAGAAACTCTAAAGCCTCTTAAAAGTCGTCTGTACTCCTACCAATTTTAAGACCTCTTTTAAGAGTTATTCGTACTCCTACCAATTTTAAGACCTCTTTTAAGAGTTATTGAATTACTTTTTTATTTTAATTCTAAGAGCAAACACCCACATTTCTAAGAATGTTCTTATAATTCTGTTACTAGGAGCACAGATTTTTCATGAATATGGCCCTGGGGTTTTATAATGGTGGGCTAATTGGCTCGTTTGAAGCTGTAGTTACACTCACCGGCCTGAGGAGGTCACTGTGAGCAAATAGATACGTCACTGTCCACGAGCACATCTGTCTGCGCGTTCAGCTCTCTGTGCTCAGTGGAAATATGAGTAACAGAAATCACGTCTCACACTGTCTGTGATATTCTTAGATTATGGAATAGATGCGTAGAAGACTTTTATGAATTAGTTTGTATGCGTACATAGACTGCAAATTTTGCATTATTATTTATGGAACGTTTTTTTAAATGACAGTTCGTTTCTGTTATGTGACATTATTTTATTACAATCAAAATACGCTGCCGCATTCTTTTCTCACACAATTGGCCTTTAAACAAGCTGAAACAAGCAAACAATGCCTGGTCTGTAAAATCCAGCCATTGTCTCTTTTACGAAGATATAAACACAGCACTCGTATTTTTTTCTCTTTTCTTGTAGAGGCTCTTAAACTGCAACAGAGCCCTTGTCAAGAAGCCCAGCCCCATTGCCCAAATATCCCAGTGTGTGCGCGCGCTTCCTGCGAACGGACTTCGCGGTGAATGCGCCCCGGCCTCTGTGACGTGCGCCGCTCACGTTTGAGGAGAACCCCCAGACTTCAGCTTCACTACAGTAGTCCACACAAAGGACGCGCTCGTGCCTTTTATGACGTGTCGATCCGGAATCCAGAATGACACTGTAGAACGCGTCTCGATTCGAATTCAGCTGGGACGCGGCGGTTCGAGAATCCGATTTGCGTTGTGAGAGAAATTAATCCGGGAATGTGCGTTTCCTGCAGACGGATATAAGTTTTGCATGATTTATTACTATATCTTCATTTCTACATTACGTCAGGGGGGAATAAACGGTCGGACGGACGGGGCAACACTCGTTTGCTTTCATTGAGAAGAGGAACATCGATATTATTCGAGTAAACGTCTTCGTGACTGCTCGTTTAATTCTGTAGCTGTCTGGTTACCAGCCGTGCTCCCGAAGCCTCTGTTTTCACAATGCAGTTCAGGACAGTTTTGGATGTAAAAGTGGTGGATGTGGAGAAGAGGAGGAATCCATCCAAACATTACGTGAGTTGGCTACCTATTCTCCTTGCGTCCTTCTCGAACCTGACGCTAAGATGCAGAAAGACGCATCTGGATCATGATTAAGAACATTTCTGCAACGTTATGAGCAAATACGTTTTGAGCTGGTTCTGCGTCTTCCTTTAAAAGTCTGTTTTTTTATCATTAGCCGAGATTAGCCAGAGAGTTGTTTTATTTTTATTGGACAAATGATACACACACACAAACCACAGACGTCCGTTTAAGACGAGAAACAACAAATAAATAAATAAAGTGCAGAAAAGAATGACCTCAGATGAAACATCTGCATATGCCCACTCAATTATATTAATTTGGAAAATGAATAAGTGGATTTAGATTTCCATGTAAGATTCAAATGAAATAATATGTCTGCAGGTAATGTCAATTGCATAATCAGGACAAAAACAACAGCATAATCACAATTTGTGAAAATGCTACAATTATGGTATATTGTTTCTATGAACATGGAGAAAAACTAGCCAATTTTATGAAGAAAATGTGTGCATGTTTTGATCATCTGTCGTCAAAAGTTATTAAACTTTGTCACACCCCCTTTCCGAGCAATTTAGGCCACAACTTCAGTGACAGATTCTGGGTTTAGTGGCCTGAAGAAGTGCCCATATATGGCTGGAGTAGATGCTTATGTATTTCCTGCAAAAGATGGACTCTGCGGTTTTGTTTAAATATTGATGATACCACTTCTTGAACGTATAAGCTAGAGCATATAGATTAGCCTACCTAAAGATGATGTCTAATTCCATCATTAATATTTCAATTTAAGTGCAAATTTATTTTTGAAAGTTGTATGAATTTGATATTTTATTTGTATTTTGCATACCCCTCCCTTGTGTAACTCCATAAATTTGTGTGAGACCCGATGATCATGCATTATTTGAGAATGATCATCCAAAGAACATCTTGCACTTCAGTGGAAGAAAATACATCTGACCTACTGTACAAAGAGTTCAGATGCTTAATGTTACCAGTTGATAAGCGACCTATTTCTAGTACAAAATCATAGGCCTAAATATTTATTCATTTTTCATATTCACAATACTCAAGCATAGTTTATTTCCAGGTATAAATTAAGATTGTGCATTATAATCTTGTAAAGTTAATTTCAGCTTGAGTGCACGCTGAAACAAAAAAGTTGGCACATAAACAGATAGGTTCAACTTTTCACACTGTTTTGACATTAAAAATAGAGAAACAGTTTTTTAGCCAGTCAACCAACTATTCTGTCATTCTAAATGATGGTACATTTTAACAGCCTTGACGTTCATCAGTAGTTGTTTAACATGGGCCCATTGTCTCAATCTCCTAACCACGAGAGCTGCAGGGCTGTTCTCAGATCAGCATTAGTACAGCATCCTCCCCCATAACTTACACTGGAGTCATTTGCTTTGCCACAGATTCACTACGTTCTCTCCCGAGAGAGTGAGACTTCAGTATATGCATGGCCTTGTATCCCACAGGCTTCCACATACTCTGGAAAGAGATTAAAAACAAGAAAGGCAGTTGTTCTGTCTCATTAGTAATGTTTGTCAAACAGCTATATGTGAGAGAGAGAGAGATAGAGAAAAGGAGGAGGGGAAATGTGAACCCACATGCCCTTGTTTTAATCCCCAGGAACGGTCTGACTTCCTCTCTTTGAATGGAAGCTTGGCTGTATTTACAGAAAGTGTAAAAAACTCCTTCATCCACTAGACACGGTTCTTACTGGCATTTACTCTGATCCAGGACACGTTTTATGTGCATCGGTAGGATGATAAAGAGTCTATTCACAACCGCTTCGGAAAAGGAGTGCAGGTTTGTCATCATTAGTCAGCTGAGAATTTGAAGTAGGGCCGAGTAAAAATAGGGGGGTCATATGATGGAAAATGTCATGCTTCCAGACAGGAAGTGAGCACTGAAACCCTCCTCCGAAGGTGGACAAAATTGCTTCTATTATGTCTTTGTGGAAATCGTGTGTGTGTGACATGTTTTCTCACACACTCACTTCATTAGCGAGCACTGGTTCCCAACAGAGCCCCACATGTCCGAAATGTGTTTGTGTGTGTGAATGTTACACAAAGCTGCCTTGAGGCTCTCCCTAGACAATCTGCTGTCTTGTCAGCTTTTGTATATGACACATTTCCTTAGCTGTTTCCATCTGTTAAATTCTTGTTATAGGCCACTACAAGACGTTCATGCCACAACATGCCGTGAATCATGACTGTTTGCCCTGTGCAGGGGCGTAGCGTCTGGGTATGCAGGGGATGCATGCAGGTTCATATGGGCCCGGGCAGATTGAGGGCCGGCCGAGCCGAGGGGGAACTTTTAATTGAAACAAGGGAACGAATATTAAAGCCCTGCACGGGCCTGGCCCTTGTCCGACAGCTTATCAGAATTTTCCGACCCGACCCGAGCCTGTCTCTCTCTCTCTCTCTCTCTCTCTCTCTCTCTCTCTCTCTCTCTCTCTCTTACGCTTTTTCACAGCTGCTGTTGCTGCCATTAAAAAAAGGTCAGTTTTGGTTTTTAATGGCAAAGTGGTTATATTTCATTTAGTTTCTTTATTAAGTCAATTTAGAAATATGATTGGAACATTTTATGTTTGCTAAATTCATGTTTTTTTAATACCAAGTGGCTAGTTCCAAACAGTGAGTTGAGCATATGTTTGATCAGTTTAGCCTTATCAAATAAACACGATTTGAGACACAAAATGTCATGCATTTCACAATATAAATTAAAAATGTAAGATAAATGTGTGCTACATATGAAATCGTTTGTGCTAAAAGTGGAAGCGGAAGCGAGCTTTGAAGGACATAGAGGCTCTAGCGAGAACACTTGCATTTTTTTTCTTAATAAGAGTGGAAAATTACAATACGCCTTAATTTTTCCTCATAAAGGTATGAGTAGGCTATAGGCTACATCATTCGAACCCTTTATTTTCGTAATATCAACAAAACGTTTTGCTATTGTAAAATAAAGAAAACAAACAGGGTGGTCTTGATTTTGAGCAGGAACACTTCACAAAAACTCAACCGAAACTCAGCAAATACTTGCCTCATTGACATGATACATTTATAGAATGCTATAAAATACTACTTTATAACGAAATAATTCAAATAAAATGTAAAAATTCTTTACTTAGCCTGTAATCCGTAAAGATGCATTTCTCTCTGAAAGTGCATCCAATGAGGAGATATGGGGTCAGGATCGTCAACTTCATACTATTTTATTTTTATTTATTTATTTAGTTTTTTGTTTCGTTTAGTTTTTTGGGCCGCTATGGCTGTGCTAAGATTGTGTTTGCATGCAGTACAAATACCCTACAGCGTCATTTCAGTGTCACGCTGAAAAATAACTAAATAAGATTAATTCTGCCGACTACGGGTGGAGGTTGACCTTTCACTTGGGGCAGTCGTGGCTCTAATGGATAGAGCGTTGGACTTGTAACCCGAGGTTGTGGGTTCGAATCTCGGCTCCAGCAGGAATTGTCCACGACTGAGGTGAGACCCTTGAGCAAGGCACCGAACCCCCAACTGCTCCCCGGGCACCGCAGCGTCGGCTGCCCACTGCTCCAAGTGTGTGTGCACTTGGATGGGTTAAATGCAGAGAACACATTTCACTGCTGGTTATACTCTGTATAATTGTGTGCGACAAATAAAAAAATCTTCTAATTCTTCTTCTAACGTCATACTATTTTAAGAATAAAGTCAAAATTACGATAATAAAATCATGTCATATTGCGTGGTAAATGCAAAAATTACATTCTGCAAAAAAAAAACCCTGTGGCATCAACCTGTCATTCTTAACTCGAAAAACAGCAATAAAACGTAGGTTTTTAGCTTAATTTGTTTTCATTTAAATGTTTAGTTTTGAAATGTTGTATGCATTTGTCATTTTTATTTAATTTCTTTATCTTTTTAAATGTGTATATATAATATTTATAGTTTTAACTTTACATTTTAGTTAGTTTTTCTTATTTGTAAGTCGCTTTGGATAAAAGTGTCTGATAAATGACTTAAAGTAAAGTAAAGAAATTTTTTTTTTCTGTTCTGTCTAATTGTCTCTCTGTGCTCATTTTGTATTTTAATGCAGCCAAATTCTCAATCAAACTGTTTTCCTTTATAAATTTTACTGTTTCTCTCGTCAGTCAAGGGGATGAATATTAAATAATGACTGAAAAACATCCCTTTAAGAATACATAATCAGCTCTCCCTTCCAAGAAGCTAGACTGCACAAAAATTCTAATTTATAATTTTATTGAGCCGTTGTCTGATGAAATCAAATAATACACAATATAAGACAAAGACAATTCCTGTGCTGTGATTTCGGCTATATTTGCATGTGAACTCAGAGAAGCAATAATATCTGTTTTAACTGAACATGCTGCTCCTCTCAGACGCTCACTGAACAGAGCAGATGCAGAGAAAGAGCCGCGTGCGCGCTGATCTTGCGCCGTTGCGGCGATCACACAGACACTCTGAGAGACTCGCTAAAGTTTATCCAAGAAGTCGCTAGATTTGTCACTAGTCGCTTTTTTTTTTAAAGTCGCTATGGGGGTCTAAAAAGGCGCTAAATCTAGCGACAAAGTCGCTGAGTTGGCAACACTGCGCATCTCTATTACTCACCTCTCTCTCAGTCTGACTGCAGCAGCACACGCATTTTCACATGTACAGGAATATCTGGACCACGGCCAATCAGAGGGGGGTCCGCCCTTCACTATCTCTGATTGGTTTAGACCACGATATGAGCCTAATGTGTGTCTGTTGTTGAACCACAGGGAGACTTTCAGAGTCGCTGAGACTTTTTCTTTTCTCGCACCAGTGCGACCTCAGATTTTTTTTAGTCGCACCATTGAGAAATTAGGTTGCACTCTAGAGCCCTGTACTATATTATGTTATACATATTTTAACATAAATAAAGGTCACTTCAGCTTTAGAAAAGCATATTATGTAATTACAGTTATTATACAATGAATTGGTTCCTTAGTTAACATGAACTAAGAATGAACAATACTTCTACAGCATGTATTAATCTTAGTTAATGTTAGTTTCAGCATTTACTAATGCATTTATAAACAAAAACACAAGTTGTTTTTTAACTGGTAAATGAACTGTGAACTAACATGAACAAACAATGAACAACTGTTTTTTTATTAACCAACATTAACAAAGATTAATACATAAATGTAATAAATGTATTGTTCATTCATGTTAATTAATAAATTATGTTAATAAATTATACCTTATTGCAAAATTCCTTATACAAATAAATGTATTTGGCACACAAAATTAGATGATAGACTATTGAATTAACTACATGAAAAAAGTAACTGAATGACACATCTAACACATTCTGTCTAACATCTTCTTTTGTAAGTCATATAGATAAGAAACAAAATAAAGGTAAGTGATAAGACGTTTTGGATGAACTATTTTATTCACAACATAATGTCTTAAAATACCTTTATAGTGTTATGATAACCAAAACAGTCCTTAGCTAGATCATGCTTTTATCTCTGTAAACCATTACTAACCAAACTATTACTTTAATGAGATCATTTTATTCCCACTAATTAAAATATTTGATCATCAGCTCCACACTGGAGAGCTGCTTTATAACAGAAAATCAAGTTGTAATTCTTACTGAAGCGACACTGATTCTGGTTTTTCATGTTTAATACTGTAAAGCTGCTTGAATTAAGGCTATCTATTGCATATAGTAATATATAAATAAACATGATATGATCGGACTTTACTGGAGTAACGTTACGTTACTGAACTGCAGAGCTCATGCAAACATCCATAATCAAATGACTATTTGACAACAAAAATATTTGTAGACAGTTTTTTATTGTCAACTTTGTTGATAATGTCGACTAATCGTGCAGCCCTAGTCACTGTAGTAAACACATACGCTCTAAGCTTGCGCTGATTTCTTTTGAGGTGAACAGATAAAAGGTCCATGTGGCGCAGCTCAAACGAGTACCGCTATTTTGTTCCGCTTTTGACACGTTTGGCGTTTAACATATCTATCACGCACAACAGAGTGACAACGACTATCAGTTTGACAAAATGTATTTTATTCAGTTAGTTTGAGTTTGTTAAACCCCGCTGCAAACACCTCTTAAGCACACAGAATAATGCAAGTGGGCATTTTTAATTGTTTGATTATTTTTGCAATTGCGTCTTTGAACGATTATGTAATCGTGGCATCCATAATCGTAATCTCGATTAGACATTCGATTAATTGTGCTGCTAAAATATTTAGCATTTTTTAGGATACAGCATTTATTTGAAATATACATCTTTTGTAACAGTGTAGCCTTTACTATCACTTTTGATTGATTTAATGCATCTTTGAGAAATTAAAAGTTTTAATTTCTTGAAAACCTTTTACTGACCCCAAATTTTGTTTACACAGAAATAAATTGTAAACAACTTTTCCATAAAACAGTCATGTTATCATGCATATTATTTGTCCAAACGTTTGAAACAGTGATCCACTGTAAGTGCCTAATTTTTGGGTGAACTAGCCCTTTAAACTATCCCTCCTCCCACACACATCCTATACCAGCACTCGCATACGTTCATGTACTGATAAATGACTCTCGCTGCATCCTGCTTGTCTTCAATTTCCACATTTTCATTTCCCCTCCTCCTCGCTTGTTCATGTCCAACATGACATCTTGGAGCACTAAAGCTCATTACTCCTTTCTGTAGAGTTACTGTCTGCCCGCCGCCAGTTGCGGAGCGATTGCTATTGCTTTCAGTGCAGCTTGATTACATCATAGAGAACAAATGATGCTAGAGCTGCTGGTGACAACATGTGTGGGCAGGAAGTGAAGCTCTGCCACAGTACCGCAGCCTTCATGGGAAATGGCTTTCTCTCTCATAGTAACTAATGGTGTCGTCACCCATAAAGAGAAATTATCCCACCAAGCGCTTTCCTGGGATGCTTTATCAGAATTGTATCATAGTTTTGGTGCATTCTAATAGTTTCTAAGTTGCTTGAATGACGTGAACTGATGATGTGTTTTGTTTAGCTTTTTATTGACACTGGGCCTGGCTTTCTCAAAGGGCTCTATGATGAAAGATTCAATTGTTTAGAGGGTTTAAAGGCCACGTAGGTGTAATGGAGCTGAAAAATAGCAGTACTGTGTTCACTCGCTGACAGTTTTTGTCTACACACCACCAGTTACAACATTCAGACGCATAAGAACCGGCAGAGGTGGCTGACTGTTCGCTGCCATTCGCGAGTGTCTGACTTCTAATAGTAATAATCCGAATTCGTCGGATGATATATTTGACCGTTTGCAGATTATCAGTTTGTTACAGTTCCTAAATCTACCACGTCCTTGTCAGTGGATGATAAATGTCTTCCGCTTTCACATGTTTTTGTGGTTCAGAAGAAGTGGCTTGTCCCAGGTTGCTCTGAAAGGCCAAAGGTTTTGACGCTCAAACTTTGATGTGTACGCTGACTTGACACTCTTTTTAATCTGCAGTTCTTCAGGAAACGCTGTGCACTCAAGTTCCACTTCCTGTACCGCGTCCCTTCTGGAAGCAGGAATGTGCATTTGCATGTAGGTATCAGGGTGAAGAGGCACCGGCGAAGTGGAAATGACCACAACAAAATGCAAAGGAAGTAGAGAGAGAATGAGTGTCAAATGGGGTTGTTCTTTGGATCATCTTTGTTCAGTGAGGAGGATCAGAAAGCTACCTTTCATCTTTTGCTCTCTCTGCCTTGATCTACATATTGTTTAATTAATGATTTACAAGTTTATCACTTCCTGTGGGAAATTCCCTTCCCAAAATCCCATTACCAGTGGACCCGCCTGCAGTTACACAGCTTAAACCATGCAGTAAATGCTCACCCCTTGAGACCTGGACTTGAAGCTATTGCCAAATTTGCTGTGATAGGAACGCATTTACTGTACTTAGCCTTTGAGTTTGTGGGTCTTGGTTTCAGTCAGTGTGTTGTTTGGGACAATTTATGTTTCCACTAGTCCTTTGTCATAGGATTTGCTAGAGTTCTGAATATTTTTTATGAGAATATGCACCATATGTTGCGGCTTTTGACTAAACATTTTATAGGACATTTACTTTACAGAGGGACACAATTATGTAGAAATAGTGTATCACCACCTCGAGAAAAATCAATTGTCCATCTATTCCCATTTGATTGTGTACAGTGTTTTTTTTTTACTGAGTACACAAATAACATGAAACATCATTTCAACCCATTTTACTTTGTAATATGATATTTTAGTGTGAAATAGAAAATCCAATGATTATTTTTTAGGATGTTTTTTTTTCTATCTGTTGGACTTATCCATTATTTCAGACGCAGATTTTTTGTAAATTAAATATTTTTTTAATGTAGTTTCTTATTTGATTTATTGTTCTGTATGTGATTTATTAGAAGATTTTAGAATTTTAAATGAATTCAAATAATTTTGTATTTATTTTACAGTGTGCACCGTGTGTAATACTTCACAATAATGCCAGAAAGATGTTTTTAGAAAGTAAATTGTGTACATTTGTATACATTTTTCTTTAAAGAAGCTTTGACTGAATGGTTCTTTGTGGAAGTAAAACTGGTTCTTCTATGGCATCGCTGCGAACACACTGTGAAACACTGTGGGTTTGCTTGGTTTATTAAAAATTAAAGTCTATAAAATCCTAACTTCACCTAATGTCTAGACAAGATCTTAAACATGTTGCTCAGCATGATGAATATACATGTTGCTGTTTTTACAGCACAGATTTTAACTATTTAACCAGCTGAATAAAATGCCATTTTGTGGCTATATATGCACCATGGTTGGAAATATGGTAGATGGATAGTCTTTTATGTGTCTCTCTTGAAATAGTCTCTTTAGGCGGGGTTGAGTTTAAGTGGCGAGGCCTGTATTTTAAGCCCCACCAAGACTTCGAGCTTAAAACCTCCTCATCCTTTTCTTATGACAAATCTGAAGACAAGACTGCTTTTCAGTAAGTTTCTCTGGCTTTACTTCTCATGTCTATTCAAAAGCCTCTTCTCCTTTTATTCTGAAATATGTGCTTCAGATGGACATGCTGAAGTATGTTCTGCTGACGTTAATCTAATGCATGATTGGGTTTTGATGAAATGCAGAGTTTTGTTCTTTGAGTTTGGTCTTCCAGGACATTTCCTGATCATTTGATCAGCGTGTTTGTGTTGACTTATTTATTTATGAGCAGTATAAAATGTGTGCGGCCAAACCTTTGAAAGTTGAAGTTTTTAATCAGTGGGAGATGTGCTTTGTTTGCTGGCATACTTTGAAGATTATTGTTGATTCTGCAGGTACTGAATTGCTTGAAGAAGGCTTTTGTGTGGCATCTCTGCATCTCATCTCACTGAATGAGGGGTTTCTTCTCGAAAATGACAAGATAGAAATGGTTGAATGTGCTCTATTGCTTATATATGCATATTGAGTGTCTCTGTGTCGTTCATAAATCCAGCTGCTCTGTCTTAATCTCGTTCCTTGACTCTGTCATTGGAAGAGGGTGGTCTCCATTGTTACATTTGTTCTTTTATATCTAAAGATTTTGAAGAACACTTGAAATCAGGACTCTTTGTTGTGTTCTTTTCAACAATATGAATGGATATAATCAATCCAATGCCAAAGAACAGAAGTTATAGGCGAAAAGGCTCTTTTCAACCCCCCTTTTTACCAAAGGGAACATTTTATTGCTCAGAGTTAGACCTTTCATAGATCAAGACTCTTCATGGAATTTTCATTATTTAATTATCTACTCCCATATTTGTTTTCTACAATTGCTTAGGAGAAATAAAAACGCAGAGCCGATCCTCCTATATGCAGAATACGCAAGCTGCGTAGGGCCCCCGAAACACCAGGGGCCCCCTTGCTCTCAAAGATGGTTTCATTTTAGTTTAGTTTTGTAATTTGACCAGCGGCTATGAAAACATGAATGATAATTTATTGTAATGCGGCGCTATCGAACTTTCTACGTGAAAAACAGTCAAATCATGTAATGTGAATTTCGTAAAGTCCCTTGCTCGAGACTAAAAACGGATTGAATGCATAGCGAGCCGTGGAAGAGACATGTTTCTCGAGCCGAGATGGAGTGAAACACGGACAAATGCGTTCCCCCCCTCCCCTGGGTGACACAGTTTTGCGTAGGGCCCCCAGAAGTCTAGGATCGGCTCTGTAAAGATCGATCATGTGTATTAAATATGGATATCTTGGCTTAGATAGTTTGGTTTTGCGTGAATTTGGTGTGAAATATTTGAGTACTTATGTTTGAGCATTTTTAAATCATTGTGACTTTGAGCACAATTTGAGACGTTGTTTAGATTATTTAGATATACACAGCACACACACACATATATTATGTAAATATTTTTATTAAATTTTTTGGAAGTGATTAATTGCAATTAATCTTTTGACAGCCCTAATGAGAAACAAACTTTGTGTAGTTACCTAGTTTTAAATTTTAGGACTTAATTACACATACTTGGAGTTGTTTTTACTCCAGGGTGTGAGCATGGATCAACTGGTGTCTGTAGTTAGTGTAGAAATGTAGACTAGCTTTTTATATTTTCTGAGAAGGATGCCTGTTATGTTGTGTGGGTGGTATGTGCCATGGTAGTCAATGGCTACCATCTACTGTTTGGCTACCAACATTCTTCCAAATATCTTCTTTTGCGTTCAACAGCTGAAAGAAATGAATAGAGGTTTAGAACAACTCGAGGGCGAGTAGATGATGACAGAATTTTCATTTTTTCTGTCCTTTTAAATGGCAGGTCAAACTGAAATGGTCAGGTGCAATGAATGGACACAATACAAAACATTGTAGTATTTTATTAGCAATGCTCGTTCAGAGAACTTCAGGTATTTTCCATTTTCAAAAATAAAAAAGCCTCGAAAAGTTCAGAAATATCATCAACATGGTATTTCATGAACAAGCTACACTCTTAAAAATAAAGATGCTTAAAAGGTTCTTCAGCGATGCCATAGAAGAACCGTTTTTGGTTCCACAAAGAACATTCAGTCAAATGTTCTTTAAAGAACCATCTCTTTCTTACCTTTTTATAATCTGGAGAACCTTCTTTCACCACAAAGAACCTTTTGTGAAACAGAAAGATTCTTCAGATGTTAAAGGTTCTTCATTACATTTACATTTATGCATTTAGCAGATGCTTTTATCCAAAGCGACTTACCCTTATACCAAAACCCTTTATTCAGGTTATACATTTTTTGTCAGTATGTGTGTTCCCTGGCAGTTGAACCCACAACCTATAGCGCTGCTAACACAATGCTCTACCACTGAGCCACAGGAACATGAACCATTGGTTCATGGAACCATTTAAACAAAAATTTTCTTCTATGGCATCGTGAAGCACCTTTATTTTTAAGAGTGTAGTCTATTCCGTTTCAGAGATATTTTGGCTCTCAGGGACAGTGAAGTTGCGCTTGATATTTTGGGCGTGGGCTTTCAGCAATCCCGTTTTCCACTGTGGTTGCCTTGAGATGGTCCCAGAGATGTGATGAGTTTGCATCTTACACACACTCACACACACACACACACACACACACACACACACACACACACACACACACACACACACACACACACACACACCCCAGATGATTGAGGCCGCTCTCTGTGGTGAAATTACATGTTACAGTAGGACAGAGAAGGGCAGAATCAGCAACCATGCATGCCAGTCCGGTCAGGGGTCTTTAAATAACTCCTGTAGGAGTAACTCACATACACATGGAGTATCTTTTTAGCACATGCTTTCAAAGAAAGCCTCTCATGCACTCTATCTCACACATTCACACGCTTTTCCAGGCACGCGGTGTGTGATAAGCATGCATCTGTTTGGATAGCTGCGCACACACTGTGGGAAGCAGCGTGAGGCGGTTTAGTCAAGGCCGTTTCCCAGCATTCTGCTAACAGAGGAGGCACTATAACCTGACAATGCAAATACTCAGAAGCATGTAAGCCATCTGTTTCACAGCACAGGTCAGAGCCTCAATCCTCTATCTGTCTCTGACTCTTTCTGTAGCTCCGCCACAAACATCTGCCTGTTTCATATGATAGCAGTCATATTTCATTACCCACAGAAAAGCTGATGCCGCTTCCCACTTTATGGTCCATGACATAATCTTTGATACATGACAGACTATGGAGATGAGGTAAATCAAATGATTTGCTTGTCTAAAAATCCAGCCCAGACTTAATTGTGCTAAGGAAAAAGTTTTGGGGTACCATTGTTTCTATCACAACAGATGTCAAAGTGTCTCGCTCTCTGTGTGCTCAGTAGGCTACCCTGGGTTTGAATGTTTCAGAGCTGGAAATGTTTCTTATCAATTAGAACAAGCTCATCCCTATTAACTACAGTCACCATAGTTACTGCAATGTCCTATGTCTCTTAATAAAATGAACCATGGTTTTATTATAGTAAAAATGTAGGAACCATGGTTTTTCAGCTTAACGATAACCATTTGTATAAAGATAGTTTTACTACAAATACCACGATTAAACTATGGTTAGTATAGCAAAAACATGGTTAATTTGTGGATACCATGGTTTAACTATAGTAACCATGTTTTTTTATTTATTGTAAAACCATTGTTAATTTTTGTAAGGGGTGTTTTGCGGGGTGCTTTGCTGAAAAAACAACAATAAAAAACTGGTTGGCTGGTTTTAAAGTCTTGAAGCTGGATGGTCTTAAAGTCTTGAAGCTGGATGGAAGTAGCTGGTTTTAACTTTGACCGGTGAAGCCCAGCATGGCCAGCTAAAGAAGTGGCCAAAACCCTTCTAAAACCAGCCTGCAAACCAGCTATGACCAGCCTGGAGGACCAGCTAAAACCAGCCAACCAGCTTAGGCTGGTTTCAGGATTTCTTTGTTTTTTTTATTTATTTATTTTTTCAGAAGGGAGGTGCAAAACTCAGGGCCACAGTGTAAGGGTTGTTAGCGTGTTGCTATGTTGTTTTTTAAAGGTGTTTTGCTGGGTGAATACTAGTGCTTTGTTAGTGCTGTTAGTGTATTGTTATGTGGTTATTGGGGTGTTCTGGGATTGCTAGTTCTTTCCTTGGTGCAAAACTCAGGGCCACAATTTTAAAGTGTTACTATGGGGTTGCTGTGTGTTTTATAGGTGCAAAACTAGGTTCCATAATACTAGGGTTAGCATGTTGCTATGTAGCTGGTGGGATTATATGAGTGATTGCTAGAACATTTCTAGGTGCAAAACCTGATGCCAAAATGTTAAGCTTTTAGCATGTTTGCTGGGAGAATGTTATTGCTTTTCTAGGTGCAAAACATAGTAGGCCTACCACAATGTTGTGTTCTGGGTGATTGTTAGGTAATTACATTCTGGCCTAAGTCAATGAAATGGCTCGGCCATTCTTTTAATGTCTATGGCTGTTTTCAAAACTGCCCCTCTATGCCTTTATATAGCACATTATTTGAGGAGACAGGCAGCCATTTGTCGTGGTATCTGAAATCATAGTGGACATTATCAAGTGCGCTCATTCAATCCCACAATGCACCTCAATAACGAGTGTACAACCGAACGGCAAGCTGCTAGAGGACACCAGTGCACTGTGAGCGTCGAATGAATTCCAGTGTCTTGCCAGAAGATGCCGTCCACAGCACTTTTGTTGCACATTATTGTCCGAAATCACTCACTCATTTTCATTCACTCTTTCAAAGGACTGTATTAGTGGAGTAATACAGGGAATAGTGAATGAGAGTATATGGTGTGATTTCAGAAACAGCCCATGTTTTTTTGGCCATTTTATTTGCCCAAAAATATTTTTTAGATTAAAGCACACCTTCTCTCAACAAGCTACACAGTTTGAGGTCTCATTTATGCTTGTAGCACAAACATGACGAGTTAAGTGCAGAATTTCAATAGTAAGTATGCAAGTTTAATATTCTGTATGAGCAGCAGTGAGGCGAAATCACTAATAAATGGGGTAACTTGTATTTTGGTGTTTACCATGGTAAACAGACATGCAATACTCTGCAATACAGAGCAAAAATGTGGCAATGTTTACTGATGTATACATTTTCCCCATCTATGGACAAAGCAAGCCATTTTATACACATGCACATTACACTACAAAGACACACATACACTTTATACAGCTTGTTGGGGGTTGACAGGAGACCACTAAAGATCACAGTAAAACTCCAAAGCTGTTAGATCCCAAGTGTTACAAATACAGCTTCCAGACACTTCTCTCTCCAAGATCAGCTCAAACATGCTGCTCACAGTGGAGAAGACCTTGAACAGGTGTGACGTGACTGAGTTTAGACCCTGGAGAGACGTTGTCAACACACAGCTCACAATTGGTGGGGCAATTTATTTGAAGGATTGATGCTAGAGAGCTGTGGTCAGAATATCATGCTGAAATGAGCCTGTAATATTATAGACTTGGTAAATGCAAGGAAAAGCGTTGAATGTAAATCGTCTTACAGTTAAAGAGGAAAAAGATTAGTCTTTTTGCCTCATTTGTCAGGTAGTCAATCTGTTTATCTCAGTTATGGATTGTTTTGATTGGCAATGGAAACTAGGTCAACTCCAGATGCAAATCTTAAAAAACAACAAACATGATTTTAATATGCAGTGTACATATATATATATGCATATGTTGGATAGTACTGTATGGTGTAGTGTCATTTTAATATTTATACAGTTAAATGTACAGTTAAATTATTTCAGTTTTCATTTTAATTTTAGTAATGTTGTGTGCTTTTTCAAAAAATATTGTTCTTTAGGTTTAGTTCATATTTATTCTATTAGAATTGTTTTTAATTTTCTGTTTTAGTACATCAAATTAAACTTAATGATCTCAACTGAAATACGCTTAAATGTATCATCTAATATTTATTTATTTCAGCTTTATTTCAATTAACAATTTTTTTTTTAAAATAATTTTAGTTTTAGTTAACAATAATAACTCGATTTAGAGCTATTTTGGCGATTACCAGAACATTTCAATGTTTTTTTTTATCTTTGTGCTTATTTTATCAAGTGATAAACCCCTAAACCCTAAAGACGGAAGAAGTATTTTTTTTTTTTTTTATAAAATGTAATTTGAACCTCTAGAACAATAGTCTTTATTAAGAGTGATTTTAACATGGCAGTGTGTCACAAAAGACGGATCATGTATGTCCTGTGTTTAGAGGACAGAGGAAACTGTCCCATCCACTGCTGAGGGGTGCGGGGCAGAGGCACCCTGTAAGTGTCCCGTCCAGGGGGAAAGTCCTGAGTCCTGTGTTCTCTGAGCACTCGGTTCCGCATGATGTCATATGGTCTGTTGGTGGCCTTGTGGAGAAACTAAACGTCTGATCTTTATTTCTGTTGCAGGACAATAGAGCTGGGTTTGTTAGGAATTGTCCCTGACTATACAGTGTCGTTTCCTGACCACTCAGTGCTGTGAAGTCATCATTACATATCTCACTCTTGGGTTGAATTTAAATAAACCGGGTTTGAATTGGGTCAAATAAAGTAAATTTGCCTATTTGAAACTTTGAACTGCTTTCTGACACATTTCAGAGCATAGTGACTCGCATTGCTAGACACAATCGTTATACTGAAATCCTACCAAAATGTGTAACTAAACGGTAGATTAAATTGTAGACATTCTAATTGCCTTCCTTGTCTTTTTCTCTTTTCAGGTGTATCTCATCAATGTCACATACTCTGACTCCACATCCCACATAATCTACAGAAGATACAGTAAATTCTTTGACCTTCAGGTAGGCTTGCTTAAGTTTAACAGTTACAAACTCTCTGTCCCTCTGTCTATCTTCTCTTACTTTTATATTATTTTCTCAGGTAATGGGTATTCACCTCCGAATTGAGTTTAATGTCTTTTTAATGTCGGTCTCATGCAAGCCAGGGCTACATTTACATGCCTATTTCTACCGCTTTCTCACTTTTAAATGTGCTTAATTAGCGTGACACATTAATAATGGTGAATTTTTATTCCCAAAGCAGTGACAATTAGAGGAGACTGAATAATAAGCAGAAGAAAGAATGCGATATGAGTCTAATGCTATTTAATGTAGCATGCGTTACAGGCTGGAACCGAGGGGTTATGCTGAATTACATTTATGGGTGTATTTTACAAATTAAAGTCTAACTCTGAGACAGAACTCTCAGGATACCGCCGCCAATAACAGTATTTGCTTTGGAAGCAGAAGGGAGGAAAGACAGCATTCACACCAACCCTTCAGGTGCAGCGGGGCCGCTCTGTAAAGTCTGGACGAAAGAGTGTGTATGTTGGTGTGTGAGGATGTGTGTAGGGTTGAGATGACTCTGCACATTTAGTTGCAGTGTAAGCATGTGTCTATGAACATGTCTGTACAATTGGTTTATTTACATTGTGTCTATCACTAAAAAAGGTTAAAAGTTCCATAGCATAGTCATGTTTTTAGGACATGTACAGTGGTATGTGCTGTCTTTTTGGATTTACACTACTGTTTAAAAGTTTGGGGTTGTACGGTTTTTTGTTTTTGTGTTTTAAAGAGCTCTTTTTGTGTTCTTATCTGCATTTATATGATCGAAAATGCAGTAAAAACTGTAACATTGTTACTTTATTTTTTTTTTTTTACAGTTTAAAATAACTGTTTACTATTTGAATTTATTAAAACATATATTTTTTTTTTTTACAATTCCTGTGATGGCAATATTGATTTTTCAGCATCATTACTCCAGTCTTCAGTGCCACATGATCCTTCAGTAATCATGCTAATATGCGGCTCAAGAAAAAAATTATTATTATTGTTTTTCTTAAATTCTTTAAAATAAAATTCAGCATACTTTGATAAATAGAAAGAACAGAATATTTGTAATTAGAAATCTTTTAAAATTATCTTTATTTTCTTTACTGTTACTTTTTTGATTGATTTAATGCATCATTAAAACTTACTGATCATATATTTTTTTTAACTAATTTAAGTAAATATATCATGGCAATGTAATTTTTTGATAATGGTCTATAGTAATACCATATATATACTGTATATAGTCAAGTCAAGTCAAGTTGAGCTTTATTGTCATTCCGCTACATGTGGGTACATACAGTGGAACAAAACGTCGTGCCTCACAGGACCATGGTGCTTCATAAATACAGGCATTCAACAATGAAGTAAAAAAGAACACTATATAAACCTATACACAACTAACCTACTGACAGATTTCGTCTATAACTATACTATATATAAATGTTACTCTATCTGTAGACTAAAAAATACAAACTATTCAAACTGAACGAATGCTTCAAATGAATACTGTACATGTGCAGAGAGAAACAATGTAAGTCAAGCAGCTGGCTGGTGAACAGTGTAAGGTGATTTGTAGTGCATGAGCATATACACATACATATAATATTATATATATAAACAAATATACATTTGTTCATAAACCATAGTAGTGCCATATTTTTGGATATGTACAATGTCAACACCTTGTTTTTTGACAATGTAACAGCCATCCAGTAACAAATATATTAGCAAAACTTGGAATTATCAGTGTTCTCCAGTCTTAAAAAGTCATGGAAATGAATAATATATATTTTTTATCAGCTTGAAATTCCTCTTTGTGATTACATTCTCTGTAAAATACATAAATTAAAAAAGTTATTGAAATTGATTGGTCAAATGTAGAAACCCTGCACTGGACATTCCTCATAGTAATACTACTGTATTCTTTGAGGTACCTTTGAAGTGGTTATGATTTGGAACTATGGTATATCAACATACCATCAACATATGATACCATCTCTACACTATATCGTGGTAAACTGTTCCTCAGTACAGTTGTTGTTAGGGATGTATTTGTGTGTAAGGAGTTTAGGGCTCCCCCTTGGTTCTTCCATATCCATCTACAGTCTGTTGAGGTGATTCGTCTTCTGTCTCAAAGACTCCAGTGTTTAACAGAGGACTAATGGCGGCCATGTTGTGTACTGGGTGAAGTTAAAGCCTCCATTGATAAGCTAAGAGGACGGAGTAACTCAGTCAATCAGTTCCCTCCTCTTGAGTTCCTGCCTCTCTATACAGGAACAATAACAAACAAATGGAAAAGGGAAGTGCTTTTAATGAGATGTCATTCTAACAACGTATAAAGTACTTGATTGTGCTGATTGTGCTTATTAGTGTTTGTAGTTTTAGTAGTTGAGTTTGGCTTTGTAGTTGCAAATAGTAGTTTCTTTGTAAATACACTTTGGTTTAGGTTTGTGTGTTTGGGACAGTGATAGCGAGTGCACTACTTTTCAAAAGTTTGGATTCAGTAAGGTTTTGAAATAAATGTATGCTTTTATTCAGCAAGGGTGCAAATAAAATGGTCAAAAGTTACAGTAAAGACTTTTACACTTAACAAATTATGTTTCAAATAAAGGCTTTACTTTTGAAAATTATATTTAATATAATATATTTTACTGTATTTTTGATTAAATAAATGCAGCCTAAGTGAGCGTAAGATATAAAAAGTAGTTTATATTAAACTAGTGAGACTGAATTTTTTTTAAGAGGGCTATTCATTATATATCCTACATGTGATCTTTTACAGCAATTTTATATCAGTGGTTTATATGTACTCTAAATGCACACAGAATCAATAGTAATGTTGTGAATACTACTTAACACATTTAGCACTGTGTTCATCTCAACCACAGCTGACTGACAGGCTCTCATTTATTCAATTCCCACAGTTGCTCATATAATGTTATCATTACCTACTTTCAATATAGATGGTAGCAAGAATAAAGCCAAACGTTGTTGTCTGAAACAGAAGTAGAGAATAGGGAAGCGATAAACTGTTTAGTAAATGTGCCTATGGATTGTTTTGTTTTGTAATAGCGCAAGGCTTAAGATCCCATTATCGTTCAGTGTTACTGCTTAGCATTAGCATTGTTCATTGTGTATGAAGTTTAGTTGAACTCCAAGTTAAACAAGTTAACTGTGCTTAAAAGCTTCCCCACACACTGGCAGCTGGTTAAACACTATTTAACTAATGCTCCACAGTTCATTTAAAACAAAATCAGTCACGCTTGCCAAGAAAAAGGCCCTGTGCTTTCATTCAGCTAATTTTCTGTTAGCTGAGCCGAGGTCTTTAGTTATCCAAACACACGTGCAGACTCGAATGTACGACGTCTGCAAGTTTGGCCTTAATTGTACCCTCACAGATGCTGTCATATTCTGCACGTCCTTTAATTATCCCTTACAGACATTTACCATAGTAACTACAGTTTACAATGAAACAGCCTACCATGCTTACTGCAGTTGATAGAGCAATAAAACAGTGGTTAGGCTGGTACTGTATTTGCCTTGCCAGAAAGATTCGGAAAGCCTCCTACTCTGTTTAAACGAGAGGCCACAATAATTTATTATGCTTTTACCGTAGCAATATAACTGCAGGAACTGTGCTAGTTTGACAGGTAACTATGGTAAATGTTTGGAAGGAAAGGCCAACTGACTTATCCTTATTATCAGCACTAACTGTAGTATTTTGGTGCAAATGTTGTAGATTCCTGCTAAAAAATCTGCTCCGTTTTTAATATAGTAATGGCAGATGCAGTTATAGTTCTAAATGTGCTTAAGCTTCTATTTATTTCATAAAAGATACAATGTCTTGGTGCCTGGCTACATTGCTGCAAATTATATTTAGGCTGATTCTTGCAAAGTGAAATATTTAGTGACTAGTGCTAAAACTGTGTTCAGTTTTGTCCGAAACAGAATGAATCTGGCAACATATTGTTCCATTTTTTGTTGTATGTATTGCAACAGTTTGGAAATGAAATGTCCAGTAAGCGGAGCTCAAAGATTTGCATCACATTGAAAATAACATACCACTTACACTAAACCATACCCTAAAAGCAAACATGAGATACAAACACATTTGCTGAAGCAACGATGAGATTTTCAGTTGCCTTTACAAGTGTTTGAGCTGTTCTATCATGGCTCGTTGTCTTTTACGGGACTCGTAGCAGTGCTGTACCAGGTGCGCTACTGAGCAGGTTTGCTACATTAGAAAATCCATACATATGCATTTGGCTATGTGATGCAAATGTGTATTACGAAAATGTAGTACTGTACAAATCATGCATTATGGTACAAGCATTTTGAGACCATAATATAGTTTTATTCAAAGAGCTGTGAGAAAAGAAAGCTTTATTAATCAATAATCTGCCCCTGTAATCATAATTTTGTGAACAAAAAAAATAGTTGGTGTGTTACTGTCACTAGTGGATGTTAATGTCAGCTGGAAACTGTAGTCATTTGTAATGTTTAGGTACATTTTAGGAGTTTTATGTGGAAAAAAAATATGGTTTAGTAGAAACCTAACAGTGATCTAAAAGTAGTGATGATTGTTTTACCAATGGTTATACACAGTAAAACTATGGCTTTTATGCAAGCACTATGGCCAGTTTTCTTAAGGGGTGGGTGTATATTATTGGATGTATATCAGGAAGCCTGTATTGTTTGTACGTCTAGGTTCTTGTTTGAAGTTTCAGGTTTATTTTGTCCTGTCTGGTCTCTGTGGAGCAACCACCCACGGAGCTTGTGTATAGCAAACTCAGAGAAGGCCATTTTAAACTGCAGACTAGTAGCAATTGTGTGATGAAAAGTAAAGCTGGCATCTGTCTGAAAGCTTGAAGATCGGTTAGAGTGGATTCTCCAGCCCAAATCTAAGGCCTATGTCCCGTGTGGATATGCAGGTCCAGAATGAAGTATTGTGAGCAGAATGTTAAGAGGTGAACTCTGCGTCTTACGTTACTCCTCTCTTACTCCTAGAGGAGGTGGGTGTGTCTCATTGTCAAGTGATCTGGCCATGCTCCAGTACTGTAGTATGCTCAGGTCTTCATCTTATCGTACAGCACTGCAGAGTCCTGACATCGGCATAATGTGCGAGGTGATTCATCCTGGATTTTCCACCCTCACTCTAAATTTGTGCTCCTTTTTAGCCTATACTTTATGTGGATGAAGGTGAGAAATTGAAAATAATAAATGGTACAGTATAGTTTTTCAGAAACTGGGAAAAGGCTAACAAACAGTTGATCTGACAGGGTTAGGGATACATTGGAATGCTTATAGTCATATATCAACTGGCTAGTCAATTCTTGAGTTAAACTGGCTTTTTTATTTTTGTATTTATTTTTACCTGATATTCTTTAAATGGCATGAATTTAGAGACATAACCTTTCTGCAAGGGTTTTAGCATGCTAACAGCTTAATAATAATAGCAATTGGAAAGACAGCACACTAAAATAAAGAAGTGAAATGACAAGAAGTCAACCAAAATTTGTAGCAAACAAAATGTATTATTATTCTGTTTATTTTAATGTATTATTTGATTACATTGTATTAATACGAACAGACTGCAAATGCATATAACTGGACTTGTTTAAAAATGTGGAAAAATATGTAGGTTTGCGCAGTCTAGTGAGGAATAACCTCCTTTCGCTATTAAATGAAAGCCTTTTGTGAAAGGTACAATTGAAGCACAGGAAAGCATAATGCGTCATTCTGTAATCAATGTACTGGTGTTCTTGATAACTTCTGAGTGATCGGAAAGCCTAGTTGTATATGCAGGCTCCCCAGGCTTTAAGAGCATCATCGTGTGGGCTGCTAAGCTAGTTGAGATGGGGATACGAACAATACACCTGACAAAACAACATAGTCATGATGACATCTGCTTTGCGTTTTCCTCTCATCTAAGCTTAACCTGTCCAAGACTTAACCAAGATCAGCTGACTGCAGGATTTCAACATGCACTGACTGAGAGGAGCTCTATGTTGTTTATATGGGCCGCGTTTGAAGGCTGTGTTTCAGTGAAAATGAAAACTCCTGGTTTTGTGAATATGGGGAGATTCTTTTGCTCTATAAGTAGTCTCGCGTAGCCAGACTTTCAGACTGATGGCAGAAGGTCTGAGAACCTTGGGTGCTTTGGATGGCCAAAGACTGACAGGTAAAGCAACCAATCACGTTTCATGTTGTGCCGCATGATGTTTAAAGGTGTGGAAATATCACCACAATAACAGACTGGTGTGTAAAACTCTTGGACATAGTTTAAAGATTCTGCAGTGAACTTAATATATGTCACATACTTTTGAAAATCCAGCGTTTAGTTGAAAATCCAGCATTTAGTTGATCCTGATAAGTGCTCATTGTCACAGTTGTAAACGCGATGGCTTTCTTCTTCTGTGAGGGGGTTTGGCATCATGGCATCTCTGTTTCTAGGCGGAACGTTAAGGAACGTGACACACACGACGTTCAGCCAGCAATCCGTGGGTGTGATGTCTGGGGCTGAGACCAAGCTGTAGGTATCCAACTGGAATTTGTTGAGGAATTGGTTGCACCAGTATTTTATTTATTTAATTATTTATTTATTTTTTACATTTTCATATCTTTCATTTTTACAATTGTATTTATTTTATATTTGTACTTTTTTATTTTTAATACTATTTTAATCTTATTTTATTTTCAAATTGTATTTTATACTTTGTTACAAGTACTATCTTTTTATTATTATTTCATATATATATATATATATATATATTAGATATAATATTAGACATCTTTTTATTAACAAGTACTGTATTCTTTTATTTAAAAATTATTAAATTATATGTTTTTGAAGGTATCTATTTAACAAGTACCATCATATTATTTTATTTTAGAATTTATGTATTTTAAGCAATACTTTAAGACATCATTATTTAATTAAGTAATGTTTTATTTTATTTATGTATAGTGTAACGCGGTTGATAGGTACGGGAAGAAGGAGGCGGGAACCGCGAACATTCAAACACATTTAATAATCAAATAAACAAACATAACAAGCGGCAGCCCCTCGCGGACTGCCGCACACAAAACACAAACTAAAATCCAGGCCTGGTCCTCTCGTCTTCCACTGTTGTCACTCCTCCTTTTATTCCTTCCGGAGCTCCTCCGTGGGACTCGAGACGGTGAGTGGCGCAGGTGTCGTTCATTATCATTCACTCCACCGGCCTCGCTCCGTTCCCACGGCTCTCGGCCCCGCCCACTCGTCACATACCCCCATCGCCCCTCGCAGGCCGGGGGTACTCACGACTGCGCTCTCCCCCCTCCCCTCTCCCGGGGAGCCCGTCCAGGCGGCCGCGCGTACCTGGGGTAAGGACAGGCACGAGGCGAGAGAAAGGAGACGGAAGGATGAGGAGTGACAGAGAAGAGAGAGGAGAGAAAAAAATCTCGGTCCGGTTCCCGGACACACTGCCGCTTCGGTCCTCAACCAACTGAGCGGCTCACTCGCGGTGCCATGCGATGGTACTGGACCTCTTTGGTGGACGGCCCGATGCCCCTTCCGCCTCCTGGCGGCCGGCGATGGCTCCTCCAGTCGAGGGCAGCCGGCAGCGAGTCCCCCGTTCCCTGCTCCTCCACCAACCTGGCGGATGGCAGCAGGCTCCGGCCCACTGGCGAACGGCGGCGACTCCTCCGCTCCCTCTCGGATGGCAGCCACCCCTCCTCGTCCCAGGAGCACGGCAGCGAGTCTTCCGTCCCACCTGTTCTTCTTTTGCTCCAGCACCACCGCTGCGGGCAGCCACTGGCGGTCTCCGCCACTTCCTGCTGCCCGATCTCCTCAGCACCGCGATCCCACTCAGCAGCGAGGGCTCTCTGACAGCGTGTCCCTCCTTCCTCCCGGGTTTCGGCACCAATGTAACGCGGTTGATAGGTACGGGAAGAAGGAGGCGGGAACCGGCGAACATTCAAACACATTTAATAATCAAATAAACAAACATAACAGAAAAGCGGCAGCCCCTCGCGGACGACTGCCGCACACAAAACACAAACTAAAATCCAGGCCTGGTCCTCTCTCGTCTTCCACTGTTGTCACTCCTCCTTTTATTCCTTCCGGAGCTCCTCCGTGGGACTCGAGACCGGTGAGTGGCGCAGGTGTCGTTCATTATCATTCACTCCACCGGCCTCGCTCCGTTCCCACGGCTCTCGGCCCCGCCCCACTCGTCACATATAGTAAATAATATTTTCAGGGGCATCTTTTCATCAAGTACTATCAAGGCCAGTATTGACAATATTGATACTGATACATACTGATTAAATATATTTTTCCCTCAGTGTTTTTCAAAGCAAGAAACTGTATCCATTTACCATTATATCAGATTTTTTAGCATTAAATAGGCAAACAGCAAATTATTGCATACAGCAAATTATTGACTGTTTACATCTACAACCACTGTACAGCGCTATCCCAAATATATAGTGCGATAATACTGGATGTTTTTTTTCTTTCCTTTGCATGTTGTTCACGGGTATATAGTAAAATATCATTAAAATTTAGTCAAGATTATATATGTTTTTGCTTTGAACTTTTTGAAGTAGCTTTAAACATGAATGCTCTACTTCTCTTACCACTCCTTGGTCCTCAGAATGTTTCAGAACATGAACCCGTCTGACACTGGATGATCTCCCCAAGTACGTGCTTTGGCAAACGGAGGGTCATTCAGTCTAGATTTGGGAACGTGTAGGCAGCATGGCCGGCCCAAAAGTCCAAAACGGGTGTCTAGACCACAAGGAACGGCAGGCACGCCACATCTCCACCAGCGGCTGGAGTAATACAAGGCCGCTCCGCTCTGCATACTGTACTGATGTCAGTGTGGGAAGAAGGAGCCTGATTGTTGAAGCTGGATAAAGGCCTGTTTCATGAGCAAGGTCGAGTTGTAGTCAGAAGACCGACACCTACACTTCAGAGACACACTGGCCTTGTGCTCAAAGGGACAATGGAGGGTTTTGAGCCTGTGGTGAAGAGAGAAGTTGCCCTTGGCTCCTGATCTGAGGCCAGATTTGTACAAGCGAGAGAGTCTAAATTTAGTGTTTCACAGTCCAGTTCATTTAGAAGGAGGTTTCCATCCTACTCTAGTTATTTCTTTATTTAACTCTTTAGTTGCTTTTAGTTTCAAGACCAACCAGAGAGTGAGAAAAAGATCTCTATTATTTCTTCATGAATTTAAAACTTTTTATTAAATTCTTTGTAAACCAAATGATCTGGACTTGCTGCCGAGAAAATAAAAACTGTGTAGCGTTCTTTGTGGAAGACAAAAGATGATATTTTAAAAAGTGTTAGTTCCCATTAAAAAACACAATGGAAGTCAATGAGGATCAATTGTTTGGTTATCAATGTTCTTCAAAATATTAATAGCTATAAAAAATATAGGTTTGGAAAGACACTATAGTGAGCAAATGATGACTTAATTTAAATTTTTAGGTGGACTAAGCCATTCTAAGCTGGTTTTCTGTTCTTAGCTGGTTCTAAGCTGGTCTTTCAGCTGAAAAAAGTGCATATCCCCTCTAATTTCTGCCAAAAAAACAGCCTGACCAGTTTGTGAGATCAGCTAAGACCTGCAAACCAACTTGGGCTGGTCTCTTTTGTTTCTTGTGTTATTTTTCCTAACGAACCATCTGTGACAGAAGTGGGATGCTTAAATGAAATATAATTCTGTCATGACATCTCTCGGAGGGATTGGCATGGAGATGTACATGACAATCTTAATGTATTTGGTCTTGGCGGAATAGATCTGCTACGCTGGCTGCTGCTGCGGCAGAGCAAGTACAGAGACTTTCTACTGCCAATACATCCACAACATGCTGCTGTGAGCATGTAAGAAATACTGCTGCTGCAAATATAACATCCATGAAATGAACCCCCCCAGCATGCATGTATCACCTTGTAGCAGATCTATACAGGTGGACCTGGGGAAGGTGGAGGGTTTCTGAAGCACACTGCCAAACTGCTTCAGCAAACGAAAGCCAGGTATTTGAATATTGAGCAATGAGCTAATTGGCTACTGATACTGAATCAGCTGAGCCATTTGATAATGATGTCATTAGGTCAGATTGAGTGGGACCTATTAGAATGCGCCGACTAGAGTTTCATGCCAGAACTCTGTATTTGGAGTGCCTCCAGAGCTTCTAAGCTTTGGAGGTAAAGTTTTCTGATCTGGACGCATGTGCCAGCATCGTGATGGATGCTTTGGGTCTAGAAAGGAAGTGGGACTCTTTTGATGTGTTTGCTGTTGTGGCTGTGGTCATGTTTGTGTGTGTACTCACACTGAATGTGGCTTTATTGTGCATTTCTCTGTGTTGGTGCCAAAATGTGGGCTTTTGACCACCTCTATGATGTCTTTTGATGTTTTCGTAAACTTTGAGTCTGTGTTGCCGCACAAACGAGCTTTGAGCGAGTATATGACTGAAACTAGCCTGTTAGCTATTAGAATAAAAATAGTGAAATATTTCCTTTCCATTCATTCAATGGCTCCATGGACGACATCAAAGCTGTGCTGGAACAGATTGTAGATGACTGAGATTGTACATGTAGGAGCTAATACAAGATGCATTGAGTGATTGAACCGCATACAATAATTTGTCAAGGAATAATTTCTGTGTTGGTTGAATAGAATTGCTTAATGTGCAAGTGTCAATAATGTGAATCAAATTTTTGGCGCAGATCTATTAAGTCACATTTAAAATGGAATTTATTTAGATGATTACTTAAATTATTTCTGTTTTCATAATGGTTTAACCACTTGACATGTTATTATTGTTTTTTTACTGTATTTTCTCCCCAAACATTTTAACCAACATGATTATCTTGTTTACAAAAAAGTTTTTTTTAAACCTGGCATTTGCATTTTGTACTAGATTTGTTATTGACCTTATTTGTTATTACCCATAATATGCAAGCAGTAATGAATTACCTAATTTTTGTCTTATAATAAGCATAAACATATAAAAAAATGAATGAAAGTAGTCTCAAGCTAATGGTTTTTATACCATTTTTACAGTATTATAATTAAATTTAATTACAATTATTATAATTCTTATTATTTTTAAATCTTTTTTTCATATCACAAAGGTTGCAGTTCATTTTAGAATTGACTGCAAAGAATACTGTCCGTGTAATGTTGCTGCTGCATTCTAACTGGAACAGCTTTCGTGTCTGGAGCCTCTGACTCCTTGTTACCTATACCACACAGTTACTAAATGTTTTAGTCACTTGATAATGTTATTTAAGTTGTGTGACACAAATATTGTGAAGAAGGTCACTCAATATAAATAAATGGATCTCTCTTTGGTCTACAATTCAGCCAAACACTCGCACAAAACCCCAGAAGGAAGGGTGTGCACGGAAAGCCAGCTTTAAACCGAGTTAGTTGTAGAAGTCTTTCTCTGAAAGGGAGGACTATGTTTGTTTAAACTCTTCCCTCTTCCCATTTCACTGTACAATTTATACACACCATGTCGCTGGGATGGGCTCGTCCCTCCGTTTGATCCCCTGTGCTGAAGTTAGACTGGTTGGCACAAAACATGGAAATTATTCAGAGAGGCTCAGAATAATGCATATGTCTGACTTTGAAGCGCTTTTTTTGTGTGGATATAGTTATTGTGATGTACAGATGTGGAATATGCAATTATGTCACTGGCAGGAATAAAAGCAGGTCGCGTTTATATGTCCGTTGTATGTGAAGTGTTGGTTTTCTTGGGTGACCCAGATTTCCTCGGGTTTTCTCTGCACCTGGCTACAGTAGACACACACAGAACCACACACTTACTTTGGGCACTGCCACTCTCCCAGGGGAAGTCCCTTGGCACACACTGATATATACACACATGTTCTCACTCTCTCGCTCACTCGATGTAGTAGAAATTCAACAAAGCATGGACTGAGTTTCTTTTTCTATTTAAGGCTCTTTCAAGGTCCGCTTCCTACTGTTACTTTTGTATCATTTTATTATTTTTTTCTCTGAAGGTTATTAACATTGTTAGTCAAGTTTTGCTGATTTTGTTAACATTAATAAATTGAGAATAAAGTATAACAATAATAATAATTTGCACAGTTAGATGTGATATGAGCTAACCGATCGTTAGATTTAATCACCGTTGGTAGCGTGATTTACTATATTGCTTTTTTCCTCAGTTGGTCAGAACAAACGTGGCAGACTTGTTACTTACTTGTTCAGATGGCTATATACGGTGAACATTCTTATTTGGGTCATATATTCCAAGACGTAGGCTAGAATCTGTGATTCCTAAGTACAGTATCCACACCTGTGCGATGACTGACAGCTACACATACTCCTCAATACATTAGATTCATCCACGCTGCAGCTGTGCCAACTTACAACCCATGCAAGCAAGATAATTCCACAAGTTACTGCAATTCCAGGTTTTCAAATATAGATGGCGACAAAGAGAAAAACTTACGGACTGCCGCTTTAAAGTCAAATTATGAAATATTCTGAAACGTAAAGTCAAATTGCAAAATATTCTGAAATTTAAATTCAAATTGCAAATTTACATTCATATTGCAAGATATGAAATATCTTACCATTGAGCCACAGGAACAACTGCATTTTGCCAATCTCCTTTACAGAATGCACACCATATTCAACCAACAGAACACAGGTCCTTATTCATGTTAGGTCAATGAGACTACACTAGTGAGTATCAGTTCCCTGCTGTGCTTTCACTGTACCAATGTCAATAAGAGTACAGCGTGCCCTGATTGTGTCTTCACAACCATACCTGGCCCAGCGCTGTATTACTGATCTGAGGTCAGTGTGGAGCTGTCATTGGGGTTCAAGCCAGTTCTGGCTCCTCATATGGAGAGATTGAGGAGAACGTGGCTAAATCTGGGTGTGGGCAGACGAGACTGCCAAAGCCCTCTGTCCCTGCTGCTGGCTGCCCTACATATGCTGCTGAAATAGTCAGTGTGGACACACACCGTTACTCATGTGTATGCCAATGCCAAAGTGCTTTCTTGCTCCTCTTTAGTCTCCAGTGTGTGTGTGTGTGTGTGTGTGTGTGTGTGTGTGTGTGTGTGTGTGTGTGTAACACACAATCGCCAAATATAACAAGAGACAGGTGAGGAATACATGACACATTCGGGAAATTGTGTGTCAGTGTGTGATTAATTTTAAAATGGACCCGTAAGTTGAATCAGGCATCTCTGGTGACACATAGAGCATCTGACAATCTGTCATTTCACAACCCAAAGATTTTTGCAGCTCCGCCATGGCTGGTTGCAACTGTGTAAAAAGGGTAATTGTGAAATTAACTTTAAAATAAAATAAGACAAGTCACGTTGCGTGATACAAAGGCACAATTGGGAGAACTAAAGTCATAACAGTAACAGTTTGGATATATAAAATTACAACTGCAAGATATAAATTCACAATTACAAAAAATGTGACAATCACAAAGTTGCAATTGTGAAATTTTAAGTCATATTGCAAGATAAAAGTCACATTGAAAGATACGACACAACTGGGAGAATTAGTCATAATTGTTAGATCTATAGTCACGTCTGAAGATATACAGTAACAATTTATTTGAAGATATTATTTGCAACCGTGTTAAAAATCTAAAGTCATATTGCGAGAAGTAAAGTCAATTGTTAGATCTAAAGTTACATCACAAGATACAGTAACAATTTGGACATTGCAACATATAATGCCACATGGTTTCTTGTTATTGTGACTTTATATCTCACAAAGTTACAATTGTGAAATTTAAAGTTGTGAGATATCAATGTAATTTGGGGGAAATAATTTGTTTACATTTTATATAGCGCTTTTCTAGGCACTTAAAGCGCTTTACATAGTAAAGGGGATATCTCCTCATCCACTACCAATGTGCAGTATCCACCTGGATGATGCGACGGCAGCTATAGTGCACCAGAACGCCCACCACATACCAGCTTACTGGTGGAGTGATGAAGCCAATCAGTGTATGAGGATGATTAGCAGGCCATGATGGTCAGAGGCTAGTGGGCGAATTTGGCCAGGATGCCGGGGTAACACCCCTACTCTTTTTCGAAAGGACATCCTGGGATTTTTAATGACCACAGAGAGTCAGGACCTCAGTTTAACGTCTCATCCGAAGGACGGTGGTTTTTACAGTATAGTGTCCCCGTCAGTATACTAGGGTGTTAGGACCCACACAGACCACAGGGTGAGCACCCCCTGCTGGCCTCACTAACACCTCTTCCAACAGCAACCTAGTTTTCCCAGGAGGTCTCCCATCCAGGTACTGACCAGGCTCAACCCTGCTTAGCTTCAGTGTGCAACCGGTCTTAAATTGATATAAAGTCAATTGTTAGATCTGAAGTCATATCATACAATATGCAGTAACAATTTGGAGATACATACAGTTCCAATTGCGAAGTCACATAGCAACATAAAGTCACTTTGTTTCTTGTAATTGTGATTTTTACATCAAACGACATTTCAGTTATGAAATCTAAAGTCATATAGCAAGACATAAAGTTGCATTATGAGATAAATGTGCCTTTAAGAGAAACACAGTCACAATTGTGAGATTTAAACTCATTGAGAGAAATGAAGCCACAGGGATTCTCATAATCAGGACTTGATATCTTACAAAGTTGCAGTGGAATTCCACAGATCTTTGCAGATTTGCCTCGGCTGGTCTGCAGGGTCAGTCTTGGGGTCTCATCAATGGCATTGGATTCCCTCTTTGTCTGTGGTGGTTGAATTTCAGACTGACCTCAGATCAAGGTTGCAATTTTGGGTTGTGCAAACAAATCAAAGCTGGTAACCAAAGAGTTATAAAAACAGTGAATAATTAGTCAGAGAACATTCCATATTTAATAGTTATTCAAAGATGTGGAAGGTTGGATTTACACAAGGGTGTGTAATAATGACAGACTGTTTCTGTAATTTGGTGCTTTCAATTTTTAAATTAAAACAATACAGGTATTTCTGTAATATTTCACAGTATTACTGTTTGTACTGTATTTTGGTCGAATATAAGAATACAAAAAAAAAAATTTCACCAACCCTAAACTTTTAAAAGCTAATGTATGTAGCCCAGCATGAGTCATCAATAATTTTTGCCCAATTTCATGCCAATGCCAAATGTAAATTCAAAATGGGTCTGTCTTCTAAATTGAAATTTTTAGTGTGCACTTGCATATATTTGACCTCAAATGGAACAGAAATGGACAGAAAGCCACACAATGTTGATTTGACTGGGTCTGTAGCATATTTGACTCGCTGTGGTCGTGTGGCAGTCAGTACGCTCTGATGACTCAGTGTTTGGCTGCTGCTCATTCAGCATCACAGAACAACCTTCTGATTCGTGGCCAACCAGAAAGAGCCCTGATCTGTATATAGAGTGTGTGTATATGTGTGTGCAAGTGTGTTGTCAGTCCAAGTGCACATATGTCTCCTGAAATCTGATACTGTGCTCACTTATGCATGTCTGGACTTGATTCACACTGTCCATTAGTAGCCTGTATATATATGTGTGTGTGTGTGTGTGTGTGTGTGTGCAATCCTGGAGTGAGTCATGCTTGCTTTAGGTTCCACAAATGTGTGTGTGTTCATGTGTGCAGTGGAGGTGCTTTTTGTGTTTGTGTGCAATTGTATCCATACGTGTCCTGTCAGTCAGAGCTCTGGCCAACGGAATAATTCAAGGAAAACAGCTTTCTCTCTCTCTCAACCTTTTTCTCTCGCGCTTTACTCCGTCTCTCTCATGGTTTACTCAAATGGAATCAATAAAGCTGCCCGTAATGCTGTAATCAGGGGATTTATTGCGTTCTTGGATCAGTGTAACTACTCTCACCCTTTGGCTACCAGTCGCCTTTACCTTTAAGACAGGCGCTCCAGTGTTTTGGAAGGGCGAGAGCTGATCTTAGATCAGATTGAAAGTAGTTTCTAAAAGCCGGCTGAAACGCCAAAGCTAGAGGGTTTATTTCACTGCACCCAAACAGGGAACCTTTGATTATTAGTGCTACTTGCTGAGGTATTGCTATTGCTTATATACTTGAGGTTAGGGATTTGAACAAACCCTTAACCCTAAGTAATAAATACACTTCAGAGTGTTATCCTTTATGATTTGACTCCTCAAATGCAATTACTTTTACTTCTCCAACCAACCAGATTAGCTTATTTTATAAAATAAATGGGTGCAAAATCACAGACTTACAAGCTATTTATACAATAAACCGGATTATTCGTTAAAAATATAATAGTAAAATATCATTAGATTCATTTTACTGTGCTATGTGAGCATTTTAGAATAGCTCAATATTAATAATTATCATTAGCTGCATAATAATAATTGTTGTTATGTGTTATTATTATTATTATACTGTTGTCACAATTCACTGGAACGGGGAGACGAGGAGGTAGAACTAAAACAGACTTTAATAACTCAAAAGGGCATACATACACTGGCTGGAACACAACGTGGAGACTTGAAGACACATAACAGCGGACGAAGAAATCAGAGAAACACAGGGCTTATAAACAAGGAGAAAACTTAATCAAACACAGCTGGGGACTAATAAACTAATGATGGGAGACTAAACGAGGACAGGAACAGGAAAAATACAAATATGGACATGGAGGGAGCACGTAGGGAGAAAAACACAAGACAGCACAACACAAGCCTAACAACTGTGCTGTGGAATAATTTTAGTGTTGCTATACTACTACTACTACTACTACTAATAATAATAATAATAATTGTTAGCTATTTAATAATAATAATAATAATAATTATTATTATTATTATGAAAGTGATGTGTGGCCAGATATGGTGACACATACTCTGAATTTGTGCTCTGCATTTAACAAGTGCACACAAACAGCAGTGAACACACACACACCGTGAACACACACCCGGAGCAGTGGGCAGCCATTTATTCTATGGTGCCCAGGAAGCAGCTGGGGGTTCTGTGCCTTGCTCAAGGGTCTCACCTCAGTCGTGGTATTGAAGGTGGAGAGAGCGCTAATTATTCACTCCCCCCACCTACAATTCCTGCCGGACCTGAGACTCGAACCCGCAACCTTCGGGTTAAGTCTGACTCTCTATCTATTTGACCGCGACTGCCCCGCCAATTGTTATTTCAATACAGTTTATTATAATGAATAATTAAATATAATGTTGTTTTTATTTATCTATTTATCTGTGTATCCATCGAGCAGCACCCTAGTAACCACCGAGATCCCTAGAAACTTCATAGCAATGCCCAAGCACTACCCTTGCATAGCGGTGATATCCGCTGTACTTTAATGTTCTCCACAGAATGTGAAAGTTTATTTTTGTAATTTCTCTGTGCAAAAGCAGCTTATTGGGCGGATGAGTGCGCTCTGTGTGGTTCCAGGTGGATTATACCGTGTGAGTTCTTCATGTTTGGAAATCTGTCACCCTGCTGACTCATTTCTAAACACTTCACAGTTATTCTTGAAAATAGTTTTCCTTTGAACCAGGCATCTTTAGAAAAAGTTAGAATTTGTACAAACTGAACTCTGTAATTGGTTGTTTATGACACCATGCAACTTTGCTAACAAGCATTAGCAAGAAGTCACATGACCATTGCTATTATTTGGGTCATGGGACATGTGCACATGTGTAAAAGGAGCAAGAGAGTATAAGATATTTTCCTTGCTACGTTCGGTACAAGAAACCTTAACTAATTAAGGGAGAAATGTTACAAAGGTATATATTGCAGAGCAGCTTGTCATGAAATATGCATTGAAGTTTTGACTTGAATAAGCCCATTGATGGAGCTGCATGACAGAGCTCACTCTCCTACAGCGTCCTCAAACACTTTGGCTGTGTTTTACCAGAAGGGCCCCTGGTGCAGCTCCTTGAAAAGGCTAATCACAAGGTTTATGTGGCTCACACACGTATCTCTGACTTTGCAGGAGTTACAATCACTCTCATCTCGAATAGGTGACCACATGGAGCTGGATTTGAAGTAGGCCGCTGGTGCAGCTTTGTACTGTAGTGTGACTTTATAAGCATATACATTTAGCAGTGATTTCCAACTCACTGTCTCTCTCTCTCTCTCTCTCTGTCACTCTAGAATTTTTTAATAACAATAATAATAAGAATTATTATTAACAATAACATTTATTTATTTACAATGACCCTGCGTAGTATTGTAGCAGTGACATTTTATCTATATATATATATATATATATATACTGTGTATATATATATATATATATATATATATGTGTGTGTGTGTGAACTCTCACATGAAGTCATGCATGTGTATATTTAACTTATTTTTTAATAATTTCATATATATATATATATATATAGTCACATTCAGATGGGAAAACCTCTAAGTGCCATCTGAAATGAACTAAATTGAGCATTTTTATCAGGCTCTTATGTGTGTGTTCAGTAATTTCACTTCACTTTATGGTCAATGTATATGTCCGTTTCTATGCAATTAAAGTGAAATAACGGAACATAAATATAGGAGCCTGATATAATTGCTCATTTTAGAAGAACATTTCAGACAGCCCTTAGAGGCTTTTGCATCTGAACTCTTCAAATAGAGTTTTTAAATGATGATTTCATTTATTAAAGGGGTCATATAATGCCAATTTTCCACAAGTTGATATTATTCTTTAGAGTCTTAATGAAAAGTCTGTAACATAATTTGGTTAAAATTTCTCATTGGTAGTGTAAAAAAACACACTTTTTACCCTGTCAAAAACAGCTCTTTTTTAGAGCAAGCCGTGTTGTGTCATTCTCCTTTAAATGAGAAAGAGCTCTGGTGACCCCGCCCCTCTCTTCCCTGCGCTCACTGAGGGAGTGTTTACTTTAGCCGCTTTCATCGGGAAACTTGCTAATTAGCACATTATTAGTATTCATTTAAAAAACCTTGTACTCACTTGTAGATTAAGCTGGATCACGAATGATTCGCGCGAACATAGACGCTTAGGTAGATTGAGGGCGCATTCCCTTCAAAACCAAACACAATCCTCTACAGCCGCTCAGATGACGGGAGTAAATAACTACTGCTATGTTCATTATTACATCCAACAACAAAACACCTCAATCGCTTAGGAGTCATTCTTGTCTACATCTGCTCCGGCGGTGACACAACTGATGACAGCTCACACAGGGCGGGTCTGAGGTAAGACATAGTGCAGTCTGTGCTGAAACGCTACTGTCAATCAACAATCGTGGGAGGGGCCTCCGTCCGTGTGACATCACACGGTCAAACGGGTTGATTTGAGAAAGGGGAAAACATTTAAAGAGATTACAAAAAAAAAGATTTTTATCATTATAGGGTGGTTGTTTACACACACTGCCAACACACATTTCAAGTTCAAACAACTTGTAAAAGTGCATGTAGCATTAAATGACCCCTTTAAGGAAAAAGCTGTCCAAACCTACCTAGCCCTACATGAAAAATGTATTGCCCCCTCATTTTAAATCATGAAAAGCTGTGATTAACCACATTATTTTAGAAAGCTTAGTTAAATTTCACTAGCCAAACCCAAGCCTGACTACTACCAGACCTGTTGAATCAAGAAATCACTTAAATAGAAGCCGTCTGACAAAGTGAAGCATGCTTAAAGAGCAACACATCATGCCACGATCTAAAGAAATCCAAGAACAGATGAGAAACAAAATAGTTGACATGTATCAGTCTAAATCAAGAGAGAAAGGCTGCATGGCTATGACAGTATGTGAGAAAGTCAGTGGAATATCATTGCATTCCTATTGGTTGGTGTTAGAGGAGCTCAGCTTAGCCTGACAGTTTGCTTGTCCTTAGCTCTCCAGCATAAGTAGCCACAGTGACTGAGTTTGAACTTTGTTAAATGTGCTTTATGGAACCAAATCATTTGACAGTGAGTCAAACTAACTGAAATAAGCCTGACCTATTTGGTAAACTAGTTTTGTGGAAGCCTCGAGGCATTAAAAGTCAGAAGACACAAGTTAATTCACGATTTGTTGTCTATCTGAAACAAATAAATAAAAGTGATCATATTTCTTCCATTGCATCGAATCGCATTGTGTTGAATCGAATCGAATCGAAATCAAATCGCACTGCATCGTTAGCTGCTTTATATGCATCTTTAGTGTATCGTATCTTTGGCTATGCATCGAGATGCGTATCGTATTTTATGGAGTAATGGATTTATGGAGATGCACATCTCTAATACACATATGTACGTACACATACATATATTATGTAAAAATTACTTTTATTCTTGATACGATTAATTGCGATATATATATATATATATATATCTCACCCTCAAAATAATTTAGAATAATAATCTGTTGTTTCTATGTGATCACTAGAGGTGCATTATGGGAATGAATGTGTTGCACACTTCTAAGAGCTTCTAAGTGATAAAGAGACATAAGCACTGATATGAATGCAAACCCTGTATCTGAAGAGTTGATGGTATAGATGTATGTATGTGTGCATGTCTCCATTCTTCATATCCATTCTCTTGCACACACACCCTGTGATCCAATCACTGGCTCGCTGTCCTCTCCCGCCCCCTGTTGCTATGGAGACTCAGGAAGTCTGCCAGGTACCTTGGTGGTTGGGAAATACAGCAACTTCTCCTCGTTCGGTCTGTTCTCACTCTCATCTTAGTGTATCCTCTTCACTCTCAGCCTCTTAATTTTCTTCTATTGTTCGCTGTCATTTAATTTCTTCTGTTTTATCCTGCTCATCTCATTTTCCTTATCCAATATGTCATTACCTTATTCATATTATTTTGCTCAATATATCGATTTTCTTTCCTCTCCTTTTTACCCCTTTGTTTTTTCTGCACATTAAGCAGTCTTGTTTTCCTCCTTCACAATGTCCAGAGTTCTACATTCAAGTGATTTTCTTTCTTTCTTTTATTCTAGTTAGACACCGATCATTCTAATTTGGCCATCGTTTATGTATATGGTGTAAATATGCATCGAATTAGCTCTTAAACGGGATATCCAATACTAGGTATCAACTGGGTCAAAACGTGTGTAATCTGGAAAACATTATAAGAGTCAGTGACATTGTAAATATTCTACCATTCAATGGTTTGGGGTCAGTAAGATTTTTTAAATGTTATTCAAAGTATCATGCTCTCCAAGGCTGCATTTATCTGATCACAATTACAGAAAAAAAACAGTAATTTTTTTTATTTAAAATTACTGCATTCTATTAGAATATATATTTAAATTATAATTTATTCCTGCGATGCAAAGCTGAATTTTCAGCATCATTAATCCAGTCTTCAGTGTCACACGATCCCACATAAATCATTATAATATGCTGATTTAGTGCCCAAGAAATGTTTATTATGGATTTTATTAGGGATGCACCAAAATGAAAATTCTTGGCCGAAGCCGAACAAAATGAAGCACTGGGCCGAAGGCTGAATACCGAACACGGTTTTTCGAATTTTTTTCTCTCCCATGTTGGCCTGTTTTGCCATTTTGTTCACAAGTGCATAAATTAAATAGCCAAAATTAGCTTTTTACTGTTTTGTCCTGCTTTACAAAAAAAATTAAAAATACCTTAACACTGAACATTTTTATACATCCTTTCAGACATTATGCCAACAAAGCACAATGTAACTTAAAATTAATAAGTTAGTAAAATAATATTTTTGGCCATTTTTGAGACCCCCTTTCTGAATCAGGCATGTATTTTTTTCTGTACAAATAAATGCAGCCTTGCTGAGCAGAAGAGACATCTTTTAAAACATTAGAAAATATTACAGATCCTAATTTGAACACTATTGGTGAATGTTATAGTACATGTATTAATACAGCTGTTGTAGGGTAATTATTATTGTCTTACTTTTTATTTTATTTTACAGAACAACAGTAAAATTGTATTCCCCAATTGTAAGTCGCTTTGGATAAAAGCGTCTGTAAAATGACTAAATGTAAATGTAAAATTACAATACTAACATATATGAATGTTGATGGAGCTTTTATTTTGGCTTAAACATGCAGGAAGACCTCAGTGCTTCTTTTTGTTGACAACAGCATGCAGATATCTCGCAGATATATCTCATTACGAATTTGGGAAGATGTTTGTCACACGTATCACATTGTCACATGCCTTTAAAAAAATTAATAAAAATGAGCAAATGATGAGTAACAGTGTTTCAGCGCAGAATTTCCTCGCGCTTTGAACCCTGGCGCCGCGAGCTTGTGCAGCGCTGTTTGAATAACTTGCATGCAATTTGTGCGTGTTTTAGAAAACATAACATTCTGTAGTTTATTTACTAATTGTTTGAGGCCATTTCGCGATTTCAATCGTCACAGTAACCAGCAACAACCACCCCTTCCTCTTCTCATCGGAGAAGAGATGTAGCGGTAAGCAGTCTCTCGCTGTCGGTGTTTCGTGCTTGTAATGATTTTTGCGTCTCTCTCTGACAGTTTTAAATGCTTCCACACTTCAGACTTGTTTGCTGCATTAGTGCTCGCCTCTATTTGATCGTGTAACGTCATTCTTCGGTACAAATTATTCTGTCTTTTCGCTTATTCGGCCGAACACCGAAATATTTTTGTTTCCTATTTTCGGCCGAACAATTTCGGTTGCCGAACATTCGGTGCATCCCTAGATTAGATTTATTTATTTATTGTAGAACTGTGATCATTTTTTTTCTTTGAAATATAAATTATATTATTTAATGTTTACTGTCATTATTGATAAGTATTAATTTCTTTAAAAAAACAACAACTAAAAAAACAACTTACCTCAGCATTTTGAATGGTAGTGTATCACAGTTTCCACAAACATATAAAGCACCACTTTTTTCAAACAAGTTAATAAAAAAGGTTATGATTCCAAACTTTTTACCGGTGGTGTACATTTTAAACAACATCTGAATGTCTTAAAAATGACATAAACATGCATGTCTGTAGCTGCTCTATGGTTGAGAGTGACTCAGATAATCTGCAGAAAGCACAAATATTGTGATATTATCAGCAGGATAAATTCAGGATCTTGTGAAAATGAAAGTGCAAGACATTTGATATCTGTGAGATGTGATTTGTTTTTATCCTCCAATTCTTCATGCCATCTGACCCAGATCCTCACAACGCTATCAGTGTGCTCCAGCGGCTGTGCTTGCACTGACCCCACATATATAAACACAGGGGTTGGCTGTGTGTGTTCTTTGTCTGTCCTCAATTACAGAGTAGCTCAGATTTCAATTACTCCTCTCCCTGTGTGCCATGGATTCATGTTAAAGCATGACCTAAAATGTTTTGGGGGAGATATTTCAGCAAGACCAGCAGAAACGGCGAGAGATGCTGCTCATGGTGTGTCCTCGCTCCACAGTCTGACCTTGTTGTACCAGGAGAAAAGACATTCTGACAGGCCTTATGGGAGAGAAAAGCCAGATTGAAAGACAATACAAAGAGAAAAAGAGCCTCAAACTCTAAATGCTTCTCTCAGCTTTCAGGTTTTCCTGTAGCCCACCCCCCCTCAGTTTGGTAGAGCTAAAGATTCTAAGTGTAAAGAATCTGAAGACTCTAAATATTCTATTTCCAAAGATTATAACTATGTTTCATGCTGCATTATATGTTTTTATATTAAATAAATAAAAAATTATTATTAAGTGTGGTACACTTTTTTCAAGGCACTTCAGTCTCTATAACTTTGTTTCTTTTTGAGCTTTATCAACTCTGGATGATGGATAGTAAAGCCCAAAGGGTCTTCTTTGCAAAGACACCAACATTGACGCCAACAGCAACTGTTATAATTTTAAGTTTGGTAGGTCTTTTTCAACTGTGAGTCCCAAAACAGGTTTTAATACGTTTTATTTATTTGTTATATATATTTTTTTTATACCAAAGGGCATTATTATTACAAATTTTCATTAAGAGTTTCTTTAACCTTGTAATCTTTCCTCGTCATTTTTCACTTCTTAATTTGGTTCCCACAGCAGCTACTCCTAAACTTTTACTCAATCTCCCAGTTCTTGTAAATGTTTCTTACTAATGAGCACAGTCCACCGGGAGTTTCCAGTCAGAGCTCTTCCAGGGTCACATTTGCATGGGAGCAGCTCACGAAGAATCTCCCAGCTTCTGTTGCTGGTTTCCTGTAGTTGTTTTTAATTCTTAGAACTCAGATTTACATTTGTTTGTGGGATACTTACAAATAATCTGCAGCTGTTTGTACTTCAAATGCCCAAAAGGGAAAAATGTGGAGAGTTATGGAAAACACTGCGAACAAAATGGTTGGTTTTCAGGAAACACAAGCAAATGCTTTTAAACAGAGATCATGACATTTTTCTTTAGATACAGACAGAAGCAATTAAAAGTAAATATGACGTAGTAGCCAATTTGGATTTTGATTTGGGTGTTTTCACTATTACACCAAATCAAAATACTTTGTTAGTAATGTGAATTGTAAATAGTGTGATTGTTATGGTATTAATATTGGTGATAGTTGATGGCGTCCGTTATTGACAAATCTTTCCTTTACATGTTGTGTCTTCCCACAGATGCAGATTCTCGACAAGTTCCCAATTGAGGGAGGGCAGAAAGATCCCAAAAAAAGGATTATCCCTTTTCTTCCAGGTGATATTAGGAGGAGTTTGTCCTCCCCTTCCTCTCCTCTGCACACACACAAACGCACAGACCTGCAAACACATGGCGTCAGCAGATCTGTCCACAATAAGTCATGGTTATGGGACGGGGTCATGCTTCCGTTCTTGACTTACTCACATACAGGAAGCAGGCACACGAGTCATTGAGATGAGCAGCACCGTTCCCTGAAAACAAAAGCCATCAATAAGAAGAAAATGAGAAGAGTGAGACAGAGACACAGAGAGATCGAGACACGTTTTCCCGGCTTGCTGACGCGGCTGCTTTATTCCCTGGACATTTAGTGTCTCTCTTGTTCTTTGTTTCCCAGCAGTTCCTGTGTTAGTTCTCACATCCCTCAAAACGAACACACTAGCTCAGATTATCACCGGCTCCATTAGATTATTTACTGGAATGCAGTGTAATTGGTTAGATTACTAGAATATTAAGTGGATAATAAAACCATTCAGAGCATTTGTAAGGGAATAATAGGGTGTCAAGTATCAAACCATTAAATCTGTGCAATGTCTTCGATTAATTCCATTCTGATTATTAGACTCCATTGGGACCTTAAAGAGGGACAGATCAGATTTCTATCTACATCTATACACCATAAAGAGTTTTGTATTATTATTTCTATTATTGTTGTATTTGTTTTTTTATTACTATAGAAGACCTCATGTCATGGTGTAATACATTCAAAGGCTCAGGCTACTTTAAATCTCTGCTAAACTAAATATTTGCGATGCTGATCCTCAATATTTTGTTCCATTTTCCTCTAAGCTAATGGTTTCTATATGTATAAAACTTTATATGTTAACTCTTAGATCACCTCAGAGTTAACAGACTTGGACTAAAACCACTCATTTCAGTGTCTTAACTTGCCATTTACTTGTAATTATTTGTGAAATTTACTAGCAATTTCTGAGTAAAACTGTTTCTTCACCAATCATTTTCCATTGTACATGTAGGAGCACATAGTAGAATGGTTTATAAAGGTTTTTTTCACAAGGTTTTTTTCATTCTGCACAATGCTGAGTATCTCAGTGTTTCCTTGAGCGTAAGCAGCTTGAGATAGGACAGCATGACAGCTGGAGCTTGGTGTTATGGTGATCTTATCTCCTCCAAACGTCTGAATCTGATTAGGAGGTTCCAGATCTGAAGAAGAACACATGGCGTCTCTCGTCAGTAGCTGCTCTGTGTATCATGTTTCTAAACATGTTCTTATGCATTATTCTAAAATGTACTGGGTTTTACTTACAGCAGTGAGTGGGGCTCAATGATAAAGATTATTTATTTATTTATTCCCAATTGGGCCAGTACGTCTGATTTGTACTTGCCCTGTCAACATTTTCATTGTCTCAGCCATGAATATTATAAATAGTTATCTAATCTGCATATTTTTATTCAATTTTAGGTATCATTATGTAATTACATACTGTTGTTATATAATGATTTTATAAAGAAGACTGCATATTTGATTCTATCTTTTATTTTAAAGGCAAAATCTTATTCCGACGAAGTCATGTGAGAGACGTGGCCATGAAGAGACTACGCTTTATTGATGACTATTGCAGAGTAAGTCTCTCTTTTCCTTCCTTCCTTCCTCTTTGTCTGCGCTTTTGTTATTCTCTTATTTAATGTGTGTAGGCTGTATTACTTTATTTAGAAAACCATTAAACTGTGAGAGGTTCTTTATAGCCCTTTTCCTTTGACAAACACCGTTGTTTGTGTTTGTGTGTCACATGCTGTCATGGAGAAGTGTTGCTCACATATGTGTGTGTGTTCAGCATATGAGGTTGATAACATAATTAGGAGTGTGTTTTTTATTTATTTAGTCATTTAGCAGACGCTTTTATCCAAAGCGACTTACAAATGAGGACATTATAGAAGCAATCAAAGCCAACAAAAGAGCAACAACATGCAAGTGCTATTATAACACTGGCGTTCCTCAGGGTTCAGCATTAAGCCCCTTTTTGTTCTTACTGATGTTCTTTGAAGTCATTCTGCTGTTCAAAAAATAATTACTTAGAAAGTACAAAATAAATGTGTAGTAAAATAAAGTTATCTATCAGCATGAGGATGTGTGTTACTATGAGTGTGGTAAGATGTATTATTAAAAACAATGTGTGAATCATACTATGTATTCAAGGATGGTCAACTTTTGAATTAAGTTTTTAAATATCAGTAAAAATGTTTTGTTGCATCAAAACTATTTAGTTTATTTATTTTCAAGACCCCCAGCCTATTGGTTTGACTTCCTCTAGGGGGTTTCTAGCCTTAAAGAGTTGGAGAGAGTGATCCATGCTTTTATGTCATAATGGCTTGATTATTGTAATTCCCTTTATATGGGAATAAATCAATCAAACATAAATCGACTCCGGATGGTTCAAAATGCTGCATCCAGACTTTTGACTGGCACCTGCAGATTTGATCATATCTCTCCCGTACTATGCTCTTTTGCACTGGTTGCCGGTCTGTTACAGAATTGAGTTTAAAATTGTACTGTTTGTTTTAAAGTTCTGAGTGGAATGGTTCCTGAATATCTCAGTGATCTTTTAAACCCAAATACATCTTCTCGACCACTGAGGTCCTCGGAGAAAAGAGTGTTGATGGTCCCTAGATCTAGATTGAAGTTGAGGGGTGACCGTGCCTTTTCAATTGCTGGGCCAACATTATGGAATAGTCTTCCAGTCTCCCTCTGATTAGTTTCTTCAGAATCTGAATTTAAATCTAAGTTAAAAACATACATTTTTCAAGGGCTTATAACTGTCATTAAAGTCTCTTTAGTGTAGTGCAGTCAAAACTGTTCATATCTATGTCTTTTTATATCTGTCTTTTTAGCAAGGTTTGTACAGCACAGTGGTCAACTACTGTTGTTTTATTGTGCTTTATAAATACATGTTGATTGATTTTGATTGATTAAATAGCGATGTCAAATCACCCCAAATCTGAATGAAAGGAATGGTGCTGGAGTTTATGCATGTTAACCACATCAGGTTTAGAGATTGAATTTGCCTCATTATCAGACAATATCTCCCGCCTTGTTGAAATATTATTATGCTAATGTGCTGAACAACAAAACTCTTGCAACACAAATGAAAAATAGTCTCTTAAAGTCTTTGACAAACACGTCACATTCGGTTACACAAGTATATAAACTACAGCCAACAAACACTTGCACTTATTGGTGATCACTGTCATGTTTACTTTGCCGATAGCTATAGGTTACCCAATAACACCTTTACAATTATGTTTGAGGGCCGTTAGCGACTTGTTTATTCCTCCTCTATTCCTCCTTCTCTTTATCTTCTCCCTTCGAGTGACTTGTCTCCTTTTTTTTCCTCCCCCCTTCTTCCTGATGGAATAGAGCCCACTTTTTAAAACAACACACACACACACACACACACACACACACACACACACACACACACTCAAGAGCAGCTGTTAAAGTGGGCTGAAATAGTGAGATGGTGAGGCAGCATTATGGGATGTCTTGGATGGACTTCTGTTGTGTCAACAATCTCCATGACATCCACACAAAAGATACTTCCAAAAATAGTTTAGGACATAGAATTAATATTAACATAAATGTGTCTTCATGATGCCCATCATTTTTTGTCGTTGTTTTTTGTTTTAAGCTATTGGCAGCTTTTGTTAACATTTTCTAAACCAGCCTTTAATTATGTGACAGTTGATTATATGACATTTAGATAACTATCTTTCTCCAGATTTCCTCTGTCCTTTCACTGTAAAACACATAACAATCCCTTCATGAGAGAGAGAGGGATGTCTTTTGAAGGGCTTAAACGTATGATGTTTACCAGCTATTTCCTGTAAGCTTTAATTTGACAAACCATCTCCATTTAATTGCATTGTGTTCTTCAAAGATAAATAAACAACATGGTTTACTCCAGGGATTCTTCAGAGGAGTTATCTCTTTCTCCCCCTCTTTCCTTTTTATTTATTCCTCTGTTCTTCTGCTATTTTTCAAATCATGTTTGAAAGCAGTCGGAACACAGATTATATTTACTAGATGAATGTTGGTGTGAAAATGGCATCTTTAGAATCCAAGTCAAGCATTTTAAACTGAAACCATAAAATCACAATAGTGTTTTCTTTCTTTTTTATGGTGTTCCAGATCCATTAAAAACATTAAATTCATTCTGCAGTTCATGTAGAAAATAGTTTTCTCTCACTGAATTTAAAAGCTTTTTCCTCTCGCCACCTTGGCCATCCGTGTTTATCATTGACCCTTATGGATATTTCAAATGAAATAACATTCAGTATAGTGGAGATTCATTAGTCGGCTGTGTTTCTGGATGACTGCTCTGTTGTTTGGGGTCTGATCGTCTGTTTTCATGTCCTGTCTGTCTGTCTGTCTGTCAGGCGCTGGTCCGGCTTCCTCCCCAGATCTCACAGAGTGAGGAAGTTCTCCGCTTCTTCGAGACCAAACCAGATGATATCAGCCCTCCCGTAGAGTGAGTGTCACACAGACCTTCACAAACCAATGTCTGCACATTCTCTCACACAGAGCAACCTAAAGTAATGCATTTACACAAATATGATACTCTAGCTATATGTGGAACGGAATACAGTACGGCTACCGTAAATGCATACTACACAACATTGTATGCTGCAGAGTATTTAAAACAAATAGTGTGTTCAAAGGTTGACACATCAGCTTTGTCTCAGATGTTTCTCTTAAAATTCATTAAGGTATAGAAAAATGAACAATTTTCTGATTTGAATTTGAATCCACATTATAAGAGAATTTGCAGGAAACATTTGAGCATTTATTTATATATTTGAGCACAGTTTAAGGATGGTTGAGATTACTTCTATAACTCTATAGAGCCGGGTTGTTATTGTTAAATGAAACAAAATTTAAAACCAAAACCAAAAATTATGAAGTGAATTAAATATAAAAAAGTTGAAACTTTTTTATTTTAGTTTATTTTACATTACTAAAAGTACTAAGCTGAAATAATAATTAATACGCACTACAGTACAGTGTGTGTGTGTATGTATGTATGTATGTATGTATATATATATATATACATAAATAAATATTAGTGCTGTCAAATGATTAATCGCATCCAAAATAAAAGTTTTTTATGCATATTTATGTGTGTATTTATTATGTATATACATACAAACACATGCATGTACCTATTTAAGTTATGTTTATATATAATATAAAATATGAATATATCAATGTATAAACGTACATATTTTCAAAATATATACTGTATGTGTGCATTTATATATACATAATAAATATACACAATATTAACACACACATATTATGAAAACAAAAACTTTTATTTTGGATTTGTTATTAGATAATATACACTAATACAAATGTACAAAACACACATTTCTAAAACGTTTCCTAAAATGAAAACGGAAAATAAATCAAACATTTTCAAATAATAATAATAAACTATAGTAGTATATCAGTGATTAAGGAGAAACATCTGAACAAATAAATCTCCATTTGATTTCTTAAAGACACTATTCTGATATTAAAGAGATATCATTTTTGATTGTATTTATTGTGGCACCAGAAATGGAAGATTGAGTGGGTTGCACTGTGGGATACAATATTCCATGCTATGTTTTCTGGATATTCAAATAATTTGCCGTACACAGTGTACATGCTGCATACCGACTGGCCTGATTTCTCACACTCCCACACATTCTGCATGGTGTTGTGTACATTTTTGAGCCTCCTGCTGTATTTACATACTTTCCTTTGATTAGCTCTGTAAAGATTTTTATCATTTGGCTCTCAAGAATTTCACTTAATTGTAAGAGAATGTTTGTGTGTGAAGAGAGGCGCAAATGTGTTTCTATGTGTGAAAGAGAAAGAACCTCAGTTTTTCTTCATTATCCAGCTCTAAGTTACTCCAAACCCGACACATTTTAATCACAGGGATGTATTGTTTAATTAACACTGATGTGAATGTGTGCAGTCCTCTGTGAGTGTGTATATGAACGTCTTCCCCCAGGCTGGGCCATAATTAGCTCCCATGAATATTATGAAAATTTGAGCCAAAAGAATAACCTAAAAAATGAAAGACAAAAAATTGTATTGAGAAGAGAAGGAGAAACCCACGTTAGAAATAGTTGATTTGCTATATACACTAACACTACCTTTCAAAATTAATTCTTAGTTTTATTCAGCAATGATACATTAAATTGATCAAAAGTGACAGTAAAAATATTTAGCATTTCAAAAAAATCTACAAAAATTTATCTGTAAATGTAAAATTGTCACTGTTTACCACAAAAATATGAATCAGCACAGCTGTTTTAAACACTGATAATAATAAAAAATGTTTCTTGAGCAGTAAATAATCATATTAGAATGATTTCTGAAGGATCATGTGACACTGAAGACTGGAGTAATGATGCTGAAAATTCAGCTTTGCATCACAAAGTAATAAATTATGTTTTAAAATATATTAAAATAGAAAACAGATATTTAAATTGTAATAATATTTCATAAAATAAATGTTTTTACTGTATTTTTGATCAAATAACTGCTGCCTTGGTAAGCATAAAGACAAAATCATGACACGTTTTGATAAGTAGTGTATATATTTCAATTAATTATTTATTTTTCATTATTTATTTTAAATATAAATAAATGGCACCATAAAAGCAGTATAAATGACTAAGTTGGGCATCATCATTGTTTCTCATTATTATAATTTTTTATGTATTTGTATTTTTAACAAGGGCATAATTACTCAGTTGTAATTGTCGGATTGTTTTGTAATCTCATGTAAGCAGCTCTGTTTGCTGTAGTAGTGGAATGAAAAACTGAACACGAGTCTGTGAACGTTTACTTTCATCCTCATGTCTTTAGTTTATATTTTTATTTTCTGTTGCTTGGGCACTGTTACTGTCCCTGGAGTTGTCCAGTCACATGCTCATTTTAAATTCTCTGCTTTTCTTTCCCTCTGTCTGGATTTCTCCCAGGTGATATGAAGTAGGCAATCTATTTTCATGTTCAAAACACATTCATCATATACTGCAGTGGCTACACACAACCACGCATTAACACACTCTGCTCACTCTTTACTACTATGCTGTAGCTATCCAGAAAAACATAATCATTTTGTCTGTCATCTACAGTGCAACCTTGAACACTCGTGATTTTATGTTGCTGTTGTGGACAGCTCTTTATATTATAACAGTCCAACAAATTATGAATGTGTGTGTTTACATGATGTTATAATCAAGGACATACATTTAAAATGTACTTCATTCATATTTTTGAGAATGCTTTCATCTAAAGTAAATTAAAAAAAGATAGATGCTGTATGCCTATTGGTCAGTACAGCATTCCAGCCATTTCAGAGAGATTATATTATTAGTAATTAACAATACTATTTTATAAACTGCTTTGCTGTGTAGTGTTTAAGCATAATATTGAGTATTTGTTTATATATATATATTGAGCACATATTGAGATCACTTCTCAAACTCTAGAGCAGGCTTATTATCATTTGTGACCCATTGACCACAAAACTAGTCTTAAGTAACACGGGTCTATTTGTAGCAATAGCCAGCAATACATTGTATGGATCAAAATTATTGATTTTTCTTTTATGGCAAAAATTATTAGGACATTAAGTAAAGATCATGTTCGTTGAATATATTTTGTAAAATTCCTACCGTAAATATATCACAACTGTTTGATTGGTAATATGCATTGCTAAGAACTTTATGAATTTTCTCAATATTTTGATTTTTTTGCACCCTCAGATTCCAGATTTTCAAATATCTGTATCTCAGACAAACATTGTCCTATCATAACAAACCATACATCAATGGAAAGCTTATTTATTCAGCTTTCATCTCAATTTAAAAAAATTGATGACTGGTTTTGTGGTCCAGGGTCACGTTTAATAAAAGTAAAACTACAATTATAGAAAATATTTTTGGTACTTAAATGTGAACTGAAATTAAAGAAAATTAAGTTATAATATATACGTTGAAATGTATTTTATTTAAGCTAGTTGGAAAGGTATAATTTCTCAATTTCTTTTACTTTGATTTGAAAATTTATTGTAGTATTAAAAAAATATGTATATATTTTGTTTACAAATTGAAAATTAGAACTACAGGATATAGGCATATTTTTATATACAAATAAAAACGCTAATAAAAATATCCCATAATGTCATGCAATGTGTAATAGGCTATGTCATGTAACATTATCTTATCATACTGTATAGCACTTACTTTATTTCTGTCACTTTTGATCAGTTGAACATGTCCTTCTGAAATTAAACTATTCTTTTCAAAAAATAAAATAAAATAACTCATTATCCATAATCGATGTATTTATTGTTGCACTAGTCTGTTTTTCCCAGTCACTAATATCTAAATGGCCTCTTTTCCTCTTCGGCAGACGCTGTAATCATTTTAGTGGTTTATGCACCTGATGTTCGATGTTCATGTTGTGATGTGTTATTCACATATCTGAGTGTTAATTTCTCAGAGCTCTGTTAGAACAGACACATTGCTGCTAATGGTTGAACATGTCATTCACCTCTGTGGGTTTTTTGTTATGCTGCTTTAGTTGCTAGAAATGTAAACCCGTTTTCCATGTTTGTGTGTGTGTGGTTTACAGACTGTGGCCTACAGTGAGCTGTATGCTAAGCTGGATGAGTACGTCTCTCAGTCTCAGATATACAGATTTAGAGTCCAGCGGTTAGTAAAGCAAAATCAAACGGGCTCCTTAAGAGAGCGTGTCTGTGAGTGTGCATCCTATCAGTCATCAGAGTCTGCAACAGCAGTCTGTAAGCAAACTCACACACTCATTTTCAGCGACGCCCTGATAGTAGTTGCCTATATAGTGAGTGGTTCAGTTTAGGTTCCCCCCACAGTTTGTGTAGTTGGTATGTTCCACCGATATACTGTAAGCGGAATGCACAATCAATGCGTTCGCTAGTAAAGTAGCCCAGCACTAGAGTGTCTTTGTTAACGTGCAGATTAACAAGAGAAACAACACTGCTGTGTGAAAGGAATTGGATTGAGTTCAGTAACTTGCATGGATGTAATACGTGTGTCTGTTAGCTGAAGGTTAGATTGCTTCAAAGTCTCAATTTTAAATCTGGGGATGGAAAAAAGGAATCGTCCTGTTGCTTAAACGTGATCATTAAACTTTATACGGCTGTGATTTAATTCATTAAACGTGAGCACGTCATGTTTCAAAATAAAGCAATCACCGAACTGCCCACATCATGTCGTGTTGTTTCGTTCTACTGATGATGAATAATTAATATTTTGTGTGATTTATGGGGTTTAAATCATACCTGTAAACTCACATTTCAGCCAGGAAAGTTTTGATGGTATTTTATTTTCATATTACCTCCATATAAAGTCTGTAAGAGTGTTATGTAGCGGCTATATTCTGCTTCTTAAGCGCCACCTTGTGGCAAATAATTAATTTGCATATTCACTTATATTCACATTTTATGCATTAACTGGCATATTAACAAGAAAAAAAATGCAATTTGACAAATAATTGTCAGGAAGCTTTAAAAAAAACATGAAATGGTCTTAATTTATGTGAGACACATGAAATGGCTTACAGCGTCATTCAAATGCTGTCACACAGATGCATGTCTGCAGGAAGTCCGATTTTAGCACGCTTTGTTGAGAATGGAGGAGGGAATAGTGTTATTTTGTTATTTAATTTGGTAACACTTTATTTTAAGGTGTCCGTGTTACACTTTACATGTACTCACTATTATAATAACAATTATTTATGCATAATTACTTACAAGTAACCCTAAACCAAACCCTAATCCTGACCCTAACCATCCCTGTAGCCACCTGTGAAATTTTATTGCACATCTTATACTTCTTTATTTTTACTTATTATAAGTTTTTGTAAAAAATGTTTTACCTATATCTGTGTATATTCACTTGTGTTGTGTTACAATATTTTGCACTGTCCATTGAGCAGACCTGACCTGACTCAGTACTTAAATTGATAATTACACTGTAACAAGGACACCTTAAAATAAAGTATAACCTTTCATTTTATTTGATATTGTGTTATTGTATTGTATTTTATTTTATTTTGTAAAGAAACCAATACTTTTATTCAGCGAGAATGCATTGCATTTATCTTAATTGACAGTAAAGACATTTATAACGCTCCAAAAGATTTTTATTTCAAATAAATGCGTGTAAATGAGTGTTAACGAATTATGTGTAAACGGATTATTAGTAAATGCAGCATTGGAGATCATAAAGGCATTTAGCATTTACTGTATCAAAAATGAAAATTCTGGCCCACACACACGCACGCACACACACACACACACACACACCACATACTAGTATCATAATAGTATGACTGAGACACTATTTCAAGACTTCTGAAGCCGTGGACTCAAACTGAAGTCAATATTCACTCATAATCTACTTATTTTATAGTGGTTCTTTGTCATTTTGAAGCTGGGAAGCTTGCATTACAAAAAAATAGGGTGACCATATCTTGAATTTTCATTATTGGATGAACTCCTCCGTTAAATGAGCAGATGTCTGGCTCAAGCTAACCTTTTAAATTGTATTACTTGCGATATTTTACAATCAGTTGCTACTATGAACTGTTAAACTCATGTTGGCAGATTATTATCACTGGAAACAGAAGGTCCTTTCGTAACATTACCTAGATGTTCCTTCTCGGCGAGATGTGGAGTCATGGAGTTCATTGAATAATGGATCGGTTGAATGTGGTCTGTCTTCAGGACGGTTAAAGTGAAGGAGAAATCTGAGATGCATTTGTGCCGTGTAAGTGTGCTTCGAGTGTTTCTGTTTTTAGACAGATATTAATTATTGATTCGCTGAAGATTTCCACTGGGAAATAAATTCCCCTGAGGAAAAACCCAAACGTGAGCACTCTTGATCTTGAGAGCTTGGCCACTTTCAGAAAATACTGATCTATGATTAGTTTTCCCACCTTGATTTCAAACATGCAACTGATTCCATATCATCTCCCTTACGTGTTCATGGAAGGTGTTTTGTTTAGTGGATTTGTTTTTTAACTACCACAGCTTGTGCCAGAAGACTTGTAGAGTGTTTTCGCTGCATGGCTGTTCTCAGGGACAATGTAGGGCACTGTTGAAAATGAAACCCCTCCGTTAACACAGCTGGAGGGAAAGAACTCCATCCATCTGAGGAAGACGGACAAAGATGCTCTTTGAAAACTCACAATAAGCCTTAACTAATTCATAATTGCTATTAGACAGTGAAATCAGGGAGTCAGACATTTTGTGTTTAAGATTCACCCTACATTTGAAGAAAAAATAAGGTTTATACTTACAATATATCAGGAATGTCAGGACTATAGTAAATCATTTTATATTAGCTAAGAGTTTGTCTGACATATATAGCACTGAAACAATTTTTTTGTTTGTTTTTGAAACTGAAAGAAAGATTATTGGAGTATGTTTTGCAAAACAAATATTTCAGACTTTCTAATTAATCTGGTAATTCGATGTGTTTCTTGTCGTACTTTTGTAACTATTTGTGAAATTGAATAGCAATTTTTTAAAGAAATCCTACACATAAAAAATAAATAAAAAACATAAATAAATAAAATTACAAACTCAAGTAAGTGGCATGGAATAAGATATCGACTTAATGCAATTTAAGATTTATGTAGATATTTTATAGAAGTGAGCTACTGAACATCTCAGTGACCGAGTTTAAAAATCTGAAATGTAAATCTTTCTAAAGCATAAAGCTTTTTTCCACAATCAACGGAAATTGATATTTAGAGCCATCTGCTGGAAGACATTCAAACTGCAGCTTAAACAGACTAAAAATGGAAAAGTGAACATCTTCCTCAAATATTTCTGCATTTGGGAGATTTAATTTATCATTTTTTTGTTTATTATTATTATCATTCTTGTTGTTGTAAAAGAAAAACATTTAATTCTGATTGAATTCTTTAAATAAGATTACTTCTGTACACTCAAATGTCAAATATTTATTTTCAGATTTAATTTATTTGTTTGTTTATAATTATCAAAATATTTCATTATTTACACTGTCTGAATAAATAGACATCGTATTCTAATGATCAGTGTAAATTAACTGTTATGACCACTAGAGGGCACTCTAAAAGCATCTACTGTCATTCTTATCTATTGTTTTATTACCATTTAAAAAGCCTTTTTATAGATTTTTTTATTTTAGATCTTATTTTCTCAACAATGTCAATGCTTATTTGCATTTCGGGACTTGCTGAGTGTTAATTTTATACACCGCATTCTGAAAATTGAATTCACACATTTTGTAATTAAATCTGGAATATAAGAAATATCATTTGTTATATGCATATATATCTATCTGACAGTTGTCTGCTGTCTATTAGTCTCTCTCTGTCACACACTCACACACATAAATTAAATACACTGTGGCTGGTTGCTTTTCCTGTCAGACACATTTTTTCCACCCAGACTGAATTCTTTACATATCCTGAGCTCACAGACAAGCGACTGGAGTCCCAGGAGATCTGTGAACACTGCAACATGCGTTCACAGCACACTGGAGAGTGTTTTACCCTTAAGTGTGCAATAGATTGTCACACAAAAGCTGCTATCCAGTACAGTCAGAAATGAGATGTCATGGCTGTAGATTCTGAACCTACAGTAATACTGCACACAATTGCACAAGAAATAGTATTAACATTCAAAATCACAAACCCTAAATAAGCTTATAGATCTCTAGCACAAGACCCCTCCAGTATCTCTCTGTCTGTCCATCATTCCGTGTATTGAACCCATGCATCATCAGATCTGAGACAGATGGCAATGATCAGAGCAGCGTTTCCTCCACAAACAGACGTGTGCTATTTTAGGCCATCTGATGTTGAGCACTCTCTGTTTGCCGACTGTGTACAGGGGGGCATTTTTTATTAGCTGGTATGATGTATGGTTGTTGGTAGGCTGTGTATTCCCACACGGAGTGCTGTAAATCCGGACCTGGTTATCCTATAGTCTTTCTGTGTAATTAAATGGGGTGGGGGCTCTGACTTAAACCCCTTAGAGATAAGTGACATTTGATCACAGTGCTGGAAATAAATACACTCAGAATTAGCCTGGAAAAATGTATATTTCAGTTCCCATATTTTCAGTTTAGATCATCTTTGAATTGAATTTAATTTAATTTAATTGTATAAATATTTTTTACATTAACGTGTGGCAACCACACGGTGTCCAAATATGTTGTTTATAAAAAAAACATGCTGTTTTTAGTTTGAACAGTATATTTAGTGTTTTATTATTTATAAAAATGTTTTTGATAGAAGTCTCTTTTGCTCACCAAGGCTGCATTTATTTGATCAGAAATACAGCAAATATTATAATAACTGAAAAGAAGTGCTTTCTATCTGAATATTTTTTATGTAAATTAGTCCTGTGATGCAAAGCTGATTTTTCCGCAGCCATTACTTTCATCTTAAGTATCACATGATCCTTCAGAAACAATTCTAATATATTATCTAATATTAAACCTAATGTATTTTTATTATCAGCGCTGAAAACAGTTATGCTGCTTAATATTTTTGTAGAAACGGTGACATTTTTTTCCAGGAAAATTTGATGAACAAAAAGTTAAATAGAACAACATTTATTTGAAATGGAAAACCTTTATAACATTATAAATGTCTTGACTGTTTTTTATCAGTTTAATGTTGAATAAAAGTATAAATTTATTTAAAAAAAGAACTGACCTAAAACAGTGTATGTACGTGTATGTGGATTATAGTGTGTTATTAACACTTAAAGGGTTGATTTAAAATATGAAAGGCTTATGTAATGGGTTTTCTGGGCGTAAAGCAGGTCTCAGTGATTTTGTATGAAATGAAAGAGTCTGTCATGAATGGCTGGTTTAGGTGCGAAGCCAGGTGGTCACTGGTCACAGTGACTGATTATTGTGTGGCTCTTCAGGGGGTTAATGCCAGATAAAACTAGTTAATTATCTAAAGTGCTGTTGCCTGAGAGCCTAATAAGATGATCGGTCAAGGAAAAAGACAGGCAATGAGACACAAAGAGAAAAGGCTGAGGATAGCTACAAATAATTGTGATTTAGTTCAATGTTAAAGACCTGTTTGATGTGGCGTGTCTGTTGAGGTCCTTTTAGACGATGGCATTTTCATGGAGCAAATAGATGTTAAAATCGGAAGGAAAATGACATCATGATGATGCTGATTGGCTGATGGCACCACAAGAATGTGCACTAGCTCTTAAAGGGGTTGTCCAACCAAAAATGACAAATCTGTCATCATTTACTCACCCACGTGTTTTTCCAAATGTGTTTTCTTTCTTCTGTGGATTGTAAAAGAAGATATTTTAAAGAATGTTGATAACCAACCATTTTGAATTACAACTGACTTCCATTGTAGGTAAAATACCATGGAGGTAAATGGAAACCGAAACTGGCAGAACAAAATCAAAAACATAGCAAAATGGTCCCAAAACCGTTACAACTCCCGGGCGATGGAAAAACCTCTGCGCTCTGTTGAGTCATCCTTCAGCCTAATTCCTAAAAGCGGATGGGTTTGCTGTTAGGAACCGTTAGCCTCTGTGATTGCAGCCCATGGTCATGCAACAGCCAACAAACATGACTCAGATTGGACCAGGTGGATGTTGTGGTGCAACCACTGTTTCCTCATTGTTTTTCTATATTACACAATGATAATATCTTTCATATAAACACAGAATGGTTTTGTAAACAGCAGATTGATTTCAGACACCTTCTTCAATCACCAGATCTAAACATCATCAGTGAAGCGTTGAGCAAGTTCAAGAGCTGAGAGTGTGTAGTTCCACTGGAGATCTGAAGATTCATGCATCATGAAGCTTTAGTTTCAGTAAATGCTAGATCTGTTTGTAGCTCAGAAGTCTTGTGTTGTAGCACAGTTTCCCGTCCACAGTGACGCAGAAACGGAACAATATCAGAAACCAGAGGAGGCAGACAGATGCAGGAGTTATGAAACATTGCTTGGCATTTCTTAGTATGTTTGTTCTTCTTGTGTGTGTACGGTTGTGTGTATTTTCCTTTTCTTTGACATTGCACTAAAGGAGGGACCAAAAATATAATAAATATCAAAATCATAACTTGGGGTTGGTTTCATTTGGGCCTTGTAACCACCTAGAAATGACCCAAAACACTAACAACCGCATAGCAAACTAAAATCACTCTGAACACCTTAGCTTACTTCTGTCTTTCTTCCTTTCTTTCTTTCTTTCTTTCTTGTAAAAGTGTAAGAGTCAGAGGTCATTGGTTAGCAGGTCCACCCGTTTCTCCTTTCCTCACCTCCTGTCCTCCTCCCCGTCCCGCTCTCACCTCATGAGACCGTCCACTCCTCTGCCCCTCTAATGCTTAGCAGATGCTCAGGCCAGTAAATACACCTCAGCACTGCTCTGTCTGTCTCTCAGAGTCTTTCCTCCGTCTAACTCCCACTTTCAGTCACCGCACTCCTGTAAATGCAGAGTCAGGGAGATGCCATTGAGTTTAAGCTTGTGCAAGAGCTTTGCTGTGGTGTTTGGAACCAATTCAGAACCTTTGAACTCTATTAAACACAGTTTAACAACAGATGATGAACCATGCTGTTCAAAAGTTTTGAAATAAATGAATACTTCTATTCAGCAAGGAAGCATTACTTTGATCAAAAGTGAGAATAAAAAGACACGTACTATGTGTAAGCAGCACAACTGTTTTCAACATTGATAATAATAAATGTTTCTTAAAGTTCCCCTATTATGGGTAATGAAAAGTTCATATTTTGGTTTTGGGAGTCCCCAACAACATGTTAACATGCATGCAAGGTCAAAAACACTTTCATTGTCTTATAATATTATTTTATTTTTTCCTTATTTGCTCAACGATTCATTTTTCCAAACCCCTCTTTTGCATGATGCTAATCTGCGGTGATTGATCCGATTGGTTGATTTCATTTCCATTTATCATCATACCTGTAATGCCTGATGAGCGCAGTGCTGCTTTGTGTATAGCGTTATACAGCTATTTTCACCGCTCCAAAAATGGCACCTAGTGGCAAAGAATGAATTAGCATTTTCATTAAGTCCATTCATTCATTCACCAACTTGAAAAGACCAACAAGTGTGGGTAATATGCTAAAGTTTCATGTTGACTTCAACATGAAACGTCTTGGGATTCGTTTTAAAAACTACTTGTTTCAATGATTCAGAGTCGACTCTTTCTTTGAGAGACAATAACTTTATACACGGTGCACTTTCAGATTTAAAACTTTGCAGGATGTTTTCATTCACTTACAGCTGTGTTACACACTGCATGAAAGGTCATTTAAAAAAATCCACAATAGGGGCACTTAGCCGCAAATCAGCATATTAGAATGATTTCTGAAGAATCACGTGACACTGAAAACTGGAGTAATTATGCGTAAAATTCAGCTTTGCATTTACAGAACAGAAAATTCTTTAAAAATGTATCTTACCGACCCCAAACTTTTGAAATGGACAATGTAACTGTCCAACAAACTGTACTAGTACTCTCTTTTGCATCTTTTTGTTACTTCCGGCTCTACTTCCACATCATCTGTTTTACTGAACTTAATCAAATTCCTTTACTTCAGTCTGATATTCTAATCATCTCATATTCACAATGATGTAACTGAATTATCCAAGCCCAGTGCTGGCTCGGTGTTTCTCTTCTTCTCTTTGTCTTGTTCATTCTTATCCACTGTAAAGGTCTCTTTCTTGATAATGATTTAAAAATATTGTGCTTCCATATTTTTTGATCAGGGCCTTGTACTAATTGAAGCACGATGGCGTTTCTGCAATTAAGGACTCTGGGATAGGAATATTCCAGTAGCGCTCTTCTCTGAGAGCCTTATAACTTCACTGCATGAAGTAGATGTCAAGCACTTCTGCAAAAAACATTCTATTTTTGCAACTCAAGAAGTAACATTACTCTGTGAATGTGTGTGATTGTGTATTTGTCTCCCTGTTTATGGCCTAAGGCCCCCAAATGTTTCAACAACAAAGAAAACTCAATGTACAGTTCTTAGAAGATCTCCCTTTTTCCTTAGTGTGAAGAAGAAGAAGATTTTCTACTAAAAATAACCTTTTTGTGCAATATTTAATGCCGCTCTTAAAAGTAATGGTTCTTTATCGGCATCTGTAATTCGATATAGAACCTTTAAAAAGTATATACTTTAAAAAATAAAGGTTCTTTATTGGCATTGATGGTTTCCGGAAGAACCTTGAACATCCATGGAACATTTTAATTCCACAAAAGGTTCTTTACAGTGGAAAAGGTTCTTCTGATTTTCAAAATGTTCTTCAGACTAAGAGAAAACGATCCTTTTAGGAACTGTTCAATGAAAGGTTATTTGGGGAACCAAAAATGGTTCTTCTTTGGCATCGCTGTGAAAAGCTTTTATCTCTTAATAATGTGGCTGTGATGGACCTTATTTTTTTATAACAGTATTAAATATTGTTGTTGGGGCTCCAACAGAAATTTCAGTTGCACGATTGCACAACAAAATTTACATTTAACATACTGTACTCTTTTTAAAATTAAAATAAGATGAAAGTTGACCTTTCTGAAAGCCAGTGCATAATTCACACACTTGATTAGTGTCTAAGCTGGTGGTCACCATGAGTTTGACAAACACTGAACAGGCCTGCTATTTAAATAGACCACAGCAAATGCCAGAGATGACTTTATGAAGATATCACCAAGACACAGAATGCAATGCGTCACTTGTGGATTTATAGTATATTATTATTTTATGGTCAAGTGGAGTGAATGAACAGAGCGGTGCCCAATCAGTACGAACTACCATTTCCTGCCTTCCCTCACCCGTCATCATACGCTGCCCCTCGTTTAATAGTGACTCTGGGAGTGATAAAGCTGAGAACTGTAGTTTTCTTGTCTGAAACTTTTGGGCCGACCCAAGTGATGCTGTATATTACCTGCAGACCCAGTGCAGGGAACTCTGAACTGTCACTTCCAATAACACTTCCTAAACGGTCTCAAGCGATACACGTGAAGTATTTACTATTAGATACGACTCAAGAGGTTAACAACTGGAACAACTGGTCTGGAGAGGTTTGGCGGAGACTATTTACTGAATTTCTGCCATGGAAAACATGCCTTTAAAATGAACCTTGATGTGCATTTCCTGAAGTTTGTAGTCTAGTTGCAAGTAAAGAAAGCACACAAAGTTTCCAGTGCACTTTTTAAATGCAAGAAGACCAATCACAATTCAGTATGCAAATGATTGAATTAGATTTTCACATTTTTAGTTTCTTTAAAGTAATTAAAAAACAATTAATACCACAGACTGATGAATGGACTTAGAATGCATATGTGGTTTGTGCTGTATTAATTAAATAAGTGGCAATTATTAACAAAATGCATTTATATTTCTTAGCTTTTATTTAATATTTGTATCCCAATAAGACTCAGTATGACACTTGCTACACATACTGGCACTCATTAGTCTCTTAAAACTGGGAATTTTCCTACTGTTCACTTGGAACATGTTCATAAATGTCATGTCCTATATTCGTCTTAATGGTGGCAGTTTCCTTTTATACGAGAGAGCTAACAGATCTCTGTGATTTAGGGCTTTTAGGGCACTGTCCTGCCTCTCTTCAGCTACAAAGGAGTTCATTCTCGAAGGTTTGCAGTGACCTCATACTGCTGATCTGAAAAAGAGAGTATTCATTCTCCCACGAGAGTCACAAAGGAGGAGATTGAGCGAGAGAATTATGAAAAAAAGAGATGCAGAAACAGATGAGAGGAAGGAGAGAAGATGGAGGGCTTGTCATGTTTTGGACTAGATGGAGGGAATGTAGATATTAAGCAAATGCCCTTAAGGGTATGTTAGGGAAATACCGGCCATGAATGTGTGTGTGTGTGTGTGTGTGTGTGTGTATGAAAAAGACAGTCTGGCATATTTTCATAATATGTACAGTATGTCATGTAATAAACTTAATCTATTCAACGGAGCTACATCAGCCACTTCCAATTACAGTATGCTTGTATTATGCACCAACATCTTTGGCATTATTGCATTTATATTAAACTCTTTATTATACATTCTGTTCATTTATTAGACATTAAATTATGTTTGGATGAGCCACCTGTCACTGTACATTCTAAATTATGTTTATGTTGCTTAGAAACACTAAAAAGCATTCATTAGGCAAATTAACTGTATTACCAAGGATTTCTGTATTTAATTATTTAAATTTAATAGCATTAAAAATAAATATTATTATAATTTGATTCATTTTTAATAATGACTAAATATTTTTTTCTTTCACATCTTTATTATAATATAATAAATATATATATATATATTTTTTATAATAATTTTAGCATCTTCTGCATATTTAAACCCTTTTCAACAGGGACTGTATGATTTTGAGATCTTGCATATTAGCATTCATTACAATGCAGAAACGACACATTTATGATGCTCTTTAATGGTTTTTGATGTTATTGGTGATACTATTAACCATCAGCACATTAACCACAATATCATAGAGAGAGCAACCACTTATAAACAGCCTAACAATAATAATAAGTTCTTAGGCCTACTTCAATATTAAGTTTTGAAAGAACACGTAGCACTAAAAATGTAATATAGTTATTCTGTGTACTTTTGTCTTCATTCTATTCGTCTTTCTAATGTCTGTGTACAATTTATGTGTTTGCACAATTGCTAAACTTTATAGTTCCCAACATTGGCACTACTTTCCATAAAGAGATCTCCACCCTTTTCACCTTTTAACATGATTTTTCACTGATGGATAGGCGTCACACACAGGCTGGGTGTCATTCTGATCTATTAAAGAGGGCGTGTTAAGAGATCTGCCCTTCTTATCCCATAGCTGGAGGATGAGAGTAGGGACGGGGGGATAAAAGGATAGAGAAAGAGCTATGGTTCTGTTTGGATCACATGATCAGATGCTGTGGCTATAGCAGCTGGCCCCTTCGATCTTCACACACACTCGCTCCTTGCCCTGGCACACTTCTTGCTCTCACTGCATCTATAGTGTGTGTGTGTGTGTGTGAGACAGCTGTATGCTGCAGGACATTGTCTCACTGTGACTTACCATGTCACTCTGCTGTTGCTTTTTTTACAGGGATTATGGACCCAAACGCAAGTCAGGTAAGACAGATTTTTATTTACCTCCCATGTGAGTGTTAAACCTGTTGCCGGGTTTAAGTACTAACTCAAGCCCGCTCACTAACTCTGCATGCCCTCTCTGTTATTGCGGCATTGAATGACTTGCTGTTTTGCACTCAGCTCAGGGTTTCAGCTGAGTTTCTTTAGAGAATTGCACATGACTCAGATGTTTTTAGGGCTCTGGGAGTGTCAGCTGTAAAAGGTTTGGAAATAACTGGCGGGACTTTGGAGAAAAGCCTCTTGAAAATATGTGCATTTGTACTTCACGCTGTTGCCAAAGTGGTCTCAGCCAAGTTGTCCGGCTGTAGGCACAGAAATAAAATTAAATCACATTGCATGAAAAAGTATTTATTTATTTATTATTATTGTTTATTTATTTGTTATTTATCCCTGCGTGCATGTATAAATAAATATATATACTTATTTTTCGGGCTATTATTATAATGTTGAGGCACAGAGACCTGATTTATGACAAGGATTAAACCAAGTTTCCTTTGCATAGCATGCTAGGGTGTGTGTTTTGTGAGTGAACAGCCGTTCTGCAGTTGGGACTCACTCAGAGATGCATACACGTATGCACGCACACACACACACACACACACACACACACACACACACACACACACACACACATACTGTTGAACTCTAATGTAACTTTGGATTAGAGTGTGCGTTGGAGTTCTTGTCTCTCCCACACACATCCCTAAGAAACATTTTCAGTTTTTGATCTGTTTGCTTTCCGCTTGTAAACACACATTCATTTGCTCTGACAATTTGTGAAATTTACTAACATTTGGATTTAGTTTTTTGTTCCAAAATGCAATATAGATGCAATCAGAAGTTTAAGTGTTGTTTAATTCCAGATGTTGTTCTATTTCCTGTGTGCACTTATTTATAACTTTATTTTCAACAAAATATTTCAAAAAGTTGTTTTAAGGTGCAGCCCTCAATCCTGTGGTTTTTACAAAATAAACCTGCCAGCATGGTTGCCAGAAGAATTCCGTAATCTAAAATTACAGCAAACATGTAACTGAAGAATCTGTAAATTTGACATTTTAATTGTTATTTAATTAACAGAAATGAATGAATGAATTATACATTTATATAGCGCTATTTTATTGTGTATTGTTGTACACCCAAAGCACTTTACAATCATGTGTGTGTGTCTGTGTGTGTGTGTGGGGGGTCTCTTCTCAACCACCATCAGTGTGCAGCATCCACTTGGATGATGCGACGGCTGCCACAGGACAACGGCACCAGTGTGTTCACCACACACCAGCTACAGGTGGAGAGCAGAGAGAGTGAATGGGCAAAAAAAGCAAACCAGTAGATCCAACAGCTTTCTTTCTGCTAAATTAGCATAACCACTCTGATCCTTTAATCTATACTGACAACCAGCATAATAAAGAGAAAGACATGATGAAATAAAGTTCATCACAAGTCGCTTTTCCACAAGCTGAGGTGTATACGAATATGCACACAGTGTCATGCACAAATAAAAAACAACATCATAGTAACACACACGGCATTAAAATATTTACTATAAACATTTATTTAACAACATAAGGTGTAACATGTGAGAACAAACTAAGTATACACATTTATTTAAATGAAAACACAAATGTAAAGTGTCACACAGGGAATTATGGTAATGTCAATGTATATTATTTTTTATAAAACCATTTGAATAATTTGACAACTTGGTCTTTTTACCTCCCAAAACTGTACATTCGACATAATTTCACTGTAAAATTATATTAAATGTCACATTATTTCTATTACAGTTTTTCACTGTAAGGAAATGCACTCTAAACCAGTTATCGTGTTTTTACTGTAGCATTTTTGCAGTTATTTACCATTACAATTATAATGAAGAAAGTATTGTCATACCAATTAACCAATAGCAGTCGAGTATCAGTTGCACGGTGACCAGAACTCGGACATCTTCAGGTTTTTAGCATCATAGAGAAACATTGGCAGATCCGAAGCTCGCATCGGTTTTATGGGTTTTATGCTTCAAAAATGGAAAAGCGGTGTGCCTGGGGTACTTGTAACACTGATTACAGGTATCCTGAGAGGATAGGCAATATAATTTATTTTATTACATTTCCTGAATCCAAACAAAATGAGCAAAATGTCCCTTAGCATTTAACCCCAATACAAATGAAGACAAAAACGTTCATTTTCTGGTTGTCATACACTCATTAAGTTACAATTTCCATCTGCTCAAGCAGAACGTTAATGTTATCTTGTACTTTAGCAAGGTATCTCTGGCTAAAACTAGCTAACGTTAAAGTTAGTGAGTCCATGCTAACGTACAAACCTAAATAGCAGACTGTTCTCACGTCTTGTACAGTGAAGGTCAAAAACACACAAACGAAGGTATATTGTGCAAAAACATCGTGGTACAAGGTTTTTACACTGCAGCTGCCATTGAAAGACAGTGAGCAAAATTATCGGTCTGTGCAAGAAACTGAACAGTATTTATATCGTTTTTTACCTCTGATCCACCGCACTGTCCAATTGTCCTGTTCACACAACAGCCTGACGCGTCTTCTTCTTCTTGCTTTACGACGGATCGCAGACTTTTAAGTGCATTACCGAATTTGCACTTCGAATTCTAACCGTAAGTAGTAGACCCTCCGGGAATCTTTGGCATACTTTTTTATACATACTATGATTTGGGACATACTAATTCTATTTTCGAATACTATTTAGGATGGATAGTATGCGAATTGGGACGCTGCAAGAATGTAATGGTACATTTGAGAGATAGGTGGCGATAATGCACTTATATATCTGCGATCAGTCGTAAAGCAAGAAGAAACAGTCACCTACATCTTGGATGCCCTTGGGGTAAGCAGATACATATAACATTTTCATTTTTGGGTGAACTATCCCTTTAAGGTTAGTGAATTTGTGTTTAGCTCATGCTGTCAGGTCAAGTATGCAATGAGATGTGTCATTATGTCACTATGAAAAAACATCAGCACACACACACACACACACACACACACACACACACACACATTTGCTTTTCTATCATGTTGGGGATTTCCATTGACTTCTGTTTTTATAAAGGTTAGGTTTAATGTTATTCGATTCGGTCCAATACTGTTACACTTAACCTCCCCACAAACCTTTTTCTTTTCAAGATTTTGATTAAAATGTTTATCAAATAAAGGAACATTAAATCTGTTTGTTGTAGGGAAAACCTGATCCAGACAAACAACCATTAGTGAATGTAATTTTTTTAGACCAGTAAATATATATTCTTAAGAAACAGACAATTGTTTTCCAGTATTTATTAGGTCAGCAGTGTCTACACAAATATTTGTCTATCCATTCATCATCTGTTTGTCTGTTTGTTCATTCACATTTATTCGCTCTCACAACATTTGAAAATTGCTAACATTTGGGTAATAGTTTGACCAGCAGCTGAGGTGATGTAATTAGCAATTCCAGCTGTTGTTTCCCCCCCACCTCTCATTTGACAATAAATCATGTGGAACCACTTATCATTAGTGTTTTGGATCACTGGAATCATCATCATCCTCTGTTCCATTCTGTTTTTAAGATGACCACTGGATGTGCATCTGTCAAACATCAGTAATAATCTATGTTAGCTACAAGCGAATAACATCCTGAAGATGTTATATCTAAATCTTCAAATATGTATTTTTCTAGATTGGACATTTTAATTTATTTGTTTGTTTAAAGATCTGGGGTTTCACTTTGTCCCCATCTTTCTGTCAGCTTGAACGTTTGGCTCTATGGTTTCCATCCTAATTAATTATCTCAGAGGGTTTAGCAGGTGGAAACTGCAGCTGGGAAGTGTCGTTAACAAAAACAAACTTGTTCCAGGCGTGGGCTTCGTAGCTCCCATGGCAGCCCTGTCCACCAGAGCTTCCACACTGTTATGAGAAATGTCTTTTTAAAATGCTTTTGAAATCGATGATTTGCATGACAATGTGAAGCCTGGAATAAGCATTGTGTTTTCATTACAGATGGGCGTCTGTAATGCCCATTACAGCAATGTCTTATGTCAGCAATGACCGATTATGAAAACATTATTTCTTAAAAGTTTATTTTTACATCAATTGTAATCAAGTGATATATTTATATTTGCTCTATATATATATTATAAATATATATTTTCTTCTGCCACAAAAAAAAAGTTAATTGAAACTTTTTATCTCAGAATTAATCTGAGTTTACTTCTCACAATTCTGACCTTTTTTCTCAGAATTTGCCTGGTATAAACTCACAATTGCGAGTTATAAAGTCAAGATTGTGGCATGTAAACTTGCAGTTGTAAAGTTACATTGCGACGTAAAAAGTCTAATTCTGAGGGAAAAATATGGTCTATTTTCTTACAGTTGCAACTTATATTTTAGAAACTTAATTTCCTGTTGCTTTGCAACGTTTGTATCGTTAAAAAATAAAGGCGCTATACAAATAATCTTGAATTGAATATCAACTGAAGAAGACTTTATAACTTGAAACTGAGTATTTGATAAAAATATTGATAAGTCAGAATAGCAAGTTTATATTTAAGTCAGACTTATGAATTTATATCACGCAGTTCTGAGAAAAAAGTCTCAATTGCGAGATGCAAACTCACAATTGTGAGAAAAAATTTAGAATGACCTTTTTTATTCAGTGGTGGAAACTGGCTTTGATACCAATCTGATGCATTATTGGAGGGGTTTTCAGTGATTTTGTGGTTTCAGGTTACATCGTTACATCAGTTGGTGGCAAATAGTAACTGTTTTTGAGCAAACTATTAATTAAAACACTGATTCATTCATGAGCGAAACAAGTGAATGTGTTTACGAGTGAGTCATTGAATCATTCACTCAATTGATTTGTTCAAAGACACTGATTCATTTAAGAACAAAACACAAAACGCAGCGCTGTCGTGGATTTGTTTGGAACTATGTCCATTGCCGGATCAAAATCAAACAATTAACTGGCAATATTGTGTGTAATTTACTCAATAATAACTTGTTATTATTTAAGTGCCGTGTAAAAGCAATATCACACTCGAAGTTGTGTTGTATTTAGGAGTGCCTGCATAACGGTGATTCGGCCAAAGAATGAAAATCCTCATACGCAGTAACAACAGTACATATGTTTGTGTTTTATTGTTTAAATAATAGTTATCAATGTTTTTGTTTGTTATACATATTTACATACTGTATGTCCTATCTGTATTCACAATAGAGCATGGGCCCTCATAATGTACCGCATGGCTTATGTAGTGACAAACTACTAACAGCTTTATGAAAGGAAGTGCAAGTACAGCATGCCTTTTCTTTGCATTGGAAATAGGGCCAGTATAATTAAACTTAAATTATGTGTATCATGAGACAAACTTTGATATTGCCATAGAGACTCACAAACTAAAGAAGAGTTTCCTTGTAGGCTTAGGTAAACACTTTAGAGAGAGAGGTCACATGTAGACTTTCATAGCTTTGTGGTGGCAGGCAGACAGGGGTCTTGTTTCCCTCTGAGGTGGCCCTTAACAGTATATGATTACAATATAATCACTCACACAGAGCATAATTCAATAGCATTACGCTATAGCTGTGGGACTTTACCCAAATAAACGGCAGAGCCCTGACTGAACCCTTTATGTATCCGTTTTAGAACCTCCAGTTGATGTTTTATATGGCTCTGATAGTCATAATGGTTTATTGCTACCTTTAGCCATTCTTTGCATGGATTTGTGGGTAATTAGTGTACAATCTGCCCATAACAGGCCCATTAAAGTCAGTTATTTTGTCTTCATTATAATGTTGACGATGCTTTTCAGTACTTTTGCTTACCTTGTCAATACTGAAGGCTGTTGTAATACAGCAAGCAAGAGTTACATAATTCTGCTTATAACTTTGCTTTTCATCAGTTTCTCTAAAACCATACATGCCGTAGATATACCTTGTAGAAAAGGACATCCTGGGCTTTTCAGAGACAGGGGTTTGGCCGTGATTACTGCCTCTCTTTGGGGTTTAAAAATGTCTGACATCAAAAAGTCAATTTTATGGAAAGAAGAAAAGTAAATGTATTGTTTCTGCAGTTATCATTACATATTAATATGCAAATTAGACAACCATTTTGGCTATATTTACACAAACTGTGAAATAAATATAAAAGAGTAAATGCTACATATCCATTCAGAAATGTGGTGCCTAAGATTTGAATATTTTATATTTAGATGCATTATATTGATCAAAAGTGACAGTAAAGACTGTCTTCTTTTTATTTTAAAAAACACACAAACATTTGACCCTCTATCAATTTATTCTCTAACTGCTAGCTTTTCTTGTAAAACTAACACTAAGGTTCTTTTTTCTATATTCTATATACTCGTTTTCTTAAATAATAATAATAATAAAACCTTCCTACGTGTACTGTGTTAGGCTAACCAGGTCTTGTAATAGCACTTGCATGTTGTTGCTCTTTTGTTGGTTTTGATTGCTTCTATAATGTCCTCATTTGTAAGTCGCTTTGGATAAAAGCGTCTGCTAAATGACTAAATAAATAAAACTCTAAGACCCTTAAGACCCTATGTTTGGCTTGTTAGTCACGTTTCTTCAGGGAGACCATCTTGACAAGCAGATGGGTTTGAGACACTTAAGCCCCAAATAGGGATTAGTTTTGCCTGGTTCTGTCCTCTCAGAACTGCACTTATGTCAGCCTGAAGACATAAACCTCCAGTTCAGAAGTTCGGAGCCCTAAGGATTAGGTAAAGTGTACCAAAACCGTCTGATCTGTTCTTCACATCTTTTAGCTGCATCTTTTGTCCAAAGCATCTTATAGTTTGTCAATCCAATCTCCCTCGAGGTTAGCCTGCGTTAAGTATCTTAAAGACTTTTACAGATTATACCTCTGTGGATTTACACTTGCAACCTTTGGGGTCCTGAGCTTTAACCACTAGACCAAAAATGCACCTGGATGTTTTTAGAGACACTCCTCTCAGATTGTTCAGATGTCTTCCTGTATAGGCCCTTCTTCCCTGGTGAGGAAAGGACATGCTTTACTTGCAGTTCTCCTCATTCTGTTCCCCGTGTGAGAGTCAGATGTGGAGAGGGGAAAAACGGAGGGGGGATTGTGGGGTTCTGCTGGAATGGGGTTAGTCAGACGTGGCAGAGTAGGTTCGGTATGACGTCGGACTAGCTAATCTTATTTACACAAGACTCAGGGCTCTGTGGAGGAGTGGAGGGGCCATACGGAGAGACAGAGGCGTGCAGAACAGATGGGAGTTTCAGGGGAGGAGGGATAGTTTTAGTTTGAGAGGAATGGCCTTATGTATGTGTGGTGTATGTTTGTCTGTTCCATTGAAAGGAATGGGCTTAAATAGGTCGGTGTGGTTTTTTGGTTAAAAAGTCATTTTTAATGATGTTTAATGAATGCAGTTTGACCGATTAGAGATGTTAGCTACTGGAAAAATGGCATGATGTTTATTTCCAATTTGTTCTAAGCATGTTTGGCTACTTGATGAAGTTGATGAATGTAATTATTGTAAACATAACAGTTTTATTGCAGTGTAAACTATAAGAAATAATAGAAAAGCTGATTTTTTTTGTGTATGAGTCAAAGATGAAAAGGGGTTATGTATTAAATCATTTAAAATATAGTAAAATTTAGTATGATCATTTTTTCTTTTATATATTTTTCTAAGTACAGGTCAGAATTAGGGATGCAACGATACCATTATTTCAGAACCGATCCGATCCGATACCGCGAATTCTGAGGATCATCCGATACCGATCCAATCCGATGCCAGCGCAGTTATTACATTTTTTTTATGTAACTTAGAATTTCTATACTTCTCTGAGTTGACCCGATCGTAACTCTTCTGTGTGTTAAACACAATCTATTACAGTGTTTCTCAACTGGTTTGGTCAAAAGTGCTGGCTATGCAGCCCAAAAGTGGGTTGCGAGACCGTTCTGAGTGGGTCGCGGATTGTTTACAGCCAAAGAAACGACATCAACAAAAAACTTAATTCTAAATGCTTTTCTGATGCGAGACTTTTATTTTGAAAGACGTGCATGAAAGCTGTTGACACTGTCAGATCATCTGACTCAGATGCAGTTTAAGTAAAGAAAGAGTGCCTGAGAAAAAGGCTCTTTCCCAATTCAGTATCTGAGGTCAAATGAGATGTTGACAGGTTTCATGTCAGTGTCATTATTCCACGTTATTTTCATAACAGGTTATGAAATAAAAAGTCTCTCACCTCAGAAAAAACGTCGTCCCAGAAGGAAGCCTCTTCTGAAGCTGGCTCACAAAAAAGCCTGCAAACAGTTTGCTGAAGACAACCTTGCCAAGAGCATGAATGACTGGAACCATGTCCTGTGGTCTGATGAGTCTAAGGTCAACTTGTTTGACTCAGATGGTGTCCAGCATGTGTGTTGACGTCCTGGTGAGGAGTACCAAGACAATTGTGCCTTGCCTACAGTCAAGCATGGTGGTGGTAGCATCATGGTCTGGGGCTGCATGAGTGCTGCTGGTACTGGGGAGCTGCGGTTCATTAAGGGAAACATGGATTCCAACATGTACTGTGACATTCTGAAGCAGAAGATGATGCCCTCCCTTCAGAAACTGCTTTCCAATATATGTACCTGCTGGCCAAATATGTCTCCAGACCTGAACCACGTTGAGCACATGTGGGGCATCCTCAAGCGGAAGGTGGAGAAGCACCATGTGTCTAACATCCAGAAGCTCCTGTGATGTCTAAAATATATCCAAGTTTCATTTGTTCAGTATTGTCCCTTGAGAAATTATACTAAAATTGTTGCTGAAATGTGAGGGGTGTACTCACTTTTGTGAGATACTGTATATATAGCCTAATAAAAATTACAAAAGGACATACAATTACTAACAATTCAACTGAAATTAACATGAAAAACTTAAAAATTAAAGCTAATTCAGAATAGGAATAAAAACTACAGTAAACAGTTCTACAATAATAGCCTACTGGTCTGGGTCAATAACCAGACTAAAACAATTAAACCTGTACATAAAAGGACAAATAATGGAAATAATTGACTTTTAATTTCAGACTAAGTTTAAGTTTAAAAATATTTGTTTCAACCCTCTGGACATAATATTTCTTTAAAAGTACGACATCGATACAAAAAAAATGCATGTTTTTTTAGAATAAGGTTTGATTTTCGTTTGTTGGTGTTTTCTTGATTTTGCAGTCTACATGCTGAGCTTTCATGGCCAACAACTAGATCAGTTCATAATATTCAAATCAACATAACTGTCTTTTTCATAGCGACCAAAATATCTCCAATGTGCTAGGGATGCCTATGCCAAGAGCTGTCTAAAACCAAACAGACCAAAGACTACATAATTAACAAGTCCCAAGGGTGACGGTAATAAATAAGTGTTGTGTTTTTCTTCAGTAAGTAAGTAAAGTTTATTTAGCACATTTATCTCAGCAAAGCTGACCAAAGTGCTGAGCAAAGTCAAAGATAAACATAACATAAACAAGACAGATGATACATTAAAGCAATACAGCATAGATAAAATCCACATTAAAATGCCTGAGGATAAAGATATGTTTTCAACTTCGTTTTAAAAGTTGTAATAGAAGGTGCAAGGCAGATGTCCAGTGGCAGTTGATTCCAAAGACAGGGGGCAGCAATTGAAAAAGCCCTGTCACCCTTTGTTTTTAATCGTGAACGAGGGACAGCAAAGAAAGCCCTGTCAGAAGATCTTAGAGATCTGGAGGATGAAAGAGGAGTAAGATGATCTGTGAGATAAGATGGGGCTTGACCATTAAGTACAACATTTAAAATTGAATTCTAAAATGGACAGGAAGCCAGTGAAGAGAGATATGTTTATGGTAATACTATAGCATGCGTGAAACACAATTCCTTCCACACAAAAGAAAGAAAGACATATACGTTTCCTGTAATGGAGGGAGGTCGACTCTTTGGGGTCAGGAAAGAGACATAAATTACAGTGAGAGAAACCAAAACAGACGTTCACTCGGTTCTAACACCGCTGACCCGAGCTTAATCACTAATGTGTGTGAGTCTGTGTGTGTGAGCAATGCCGTGTGTGTCTATTTATCATGGGTGGGAGTGTAAGAGATTGAGTATATGTTCATAACAGTGAGTGTTTCAGCGTTTCTGTGTGAAGGAAGGGTCAGAGAGGTGGAAAGTTAATATCTGTCAGATGTAAAGAGCTTTGCTAAAGGGATGGATCTGTACACGGGGGTGTGGAGCATTTGTAAATGATTTGACCTCCAAGGCACTTGAGTCAGTCTAATTCAAACTCCATGAAGTTTGTGTTGGGAAGTATTTGAAGTGAATAGTCAGAAAGAAAGAGTGATTTGAGCATGAATAGTTTTTTTGCTCTTTGATTAATAATACAAACATACTAGAGTATTTTTGTACCATCCGTTTGCATTTGACTGTTCAAACATTGCACAAGTACTGACATTAGTCACTTTTCAAAAAATGCTGTAGAAAGTATATTTATTTATTATTGTCATGACAACTCTCGGAGGGATTGGCATGGTAATGTACATGACAATCTTAATGTATGGTGGAATAGATCTGCTACGGTGCTGCTGCTGCGACAGAGCAAGTACCGAGTTGACTGCGCCAACTAGAGTTTCAAGCCAGAACTGTTTTTGATTTGATAGTTTTGAGCATTTTTGCTTTTTTTCATTTTCTCCAATACAATTAATGTTTAACGCTAATGTTTATTGATGCTAATTTTACATACATTTAGATGATTTTAAAAATATGATATGGTTGTAGTTATTAATTCTCCTTTGAAGTAAAAAAGGGCTGATAATATCACCATGGTATTTATTTGACATTTTTGTGAGTGATTCACCAATTTGCCAGTAAAATCTCCAGCGTTCAGATTGGGGTTTGGGTGGGAAACAATCACTATAGGAGTATGAAAGGCTAACTATGGCATGGATCAAATTTTACGTTTTTATTTGTTGTTTTAACATTCAACTCTCAATCACATAGAATGTAGGCGGGAAGAAATGTCAGGAATGAATGGATTAGGAGTCAGAGGTGTTGAATGGAACGGAAGGGTGGAGGGACATTGGGCGAGGTTCGTCCTGTGGGGTAAAAATGCAACATAGCGATTACCTACATCTTGAGTGTGTTCATTGTTTACAGAGGTTATATTACATCAATTTTTGGGTGGCATGCGTGCCTTTGTGCGGAGTCCATTGAAGCGTTGAAAAGAAATAAGTTATAGAAACAAAGTAATTGTTCCTGTCAGCCGAGACGACTCCCTTCGCCTTCTCATATTTATACTGATAGTGACGTGTGACATTTCATTTCCTGATGGAGATTGGTGTGTGTGTGTGCGATAACAGAGAAGATATTAGGAAACTCTCATCAGACACACCCTCAAGCACACGCACGCACGCACGCACGCACGCACGCACGCACACACACACACACACACACACGCACACACACATACATTGTTTTTCAACACTATATGATGCTTTATGGATATTGTAACCAGATGGTGCCTTGCTTAATAACTCTTAAGTTGTTCACTGAACTATTTGCCATTTATCTGGTATAGGGTATTTGGCAAATCCATTTATACTGGTGAGACGTGTAATGCAGGGGATAAAAATAATGGCTGAAGAAAAATGTTGGGGGGCAAAAAAGTATTTTTTTTTGCATAAAGTCAATGAAGCCTGTTTGTAAGAAATAAAAACATTTAAGCGACATCAATACTATGCACAAAAGTTTATTTATATTATATTTAATAAAAAAAAAAGATTGACAGCATGATACTGATTGCTGTGTTAAAGTGATGAGCTTAGCATTTTTTTATTTGTTACACAATTTGCATTAATGTAATGTGAACAAATGCCAAGCTTATCACTATATAGGGATGGATGATATGACCTAATATCAAAATCTCGATTAATTGAACATTTTACCTTGATTACAAATGGGTTAGGTGAACGATTATTTCATTTTATTTCATGTATGTGTGTATGTATTATTTTTGCCCTCATAGTTCATTAAAGGTTTTTACTGTAAATATAATCAGCTATTAAAGGTGGGATATTTTTTCAAATGAAAGAATGCATTTCTTATCTTTGTGATTTTAAAGTAATTTAAGGAAACACACTATTTATGGTTATTTGTTGAATATTGTGAACAATTGAAATCAAAGCACACGTTGCTTGAAATGAATTGTAAAAAGCAAGTTTCCTAAAAAAGACAAATTAAGAAAATAACTTGCATTTGTTTGCTAAAAAAACAAGTTAATACCATGTCAAATGTTGAAAATAACTAGCATAATTTGCAAACATAATACATTTTAAATATTGTCAACATCGTGCTTTCAATATAATTTTTTAATTAAAAACAGAATAAACACAATTTAGTGCAACATTGTTATGATGTCACTCATTTTTATTTTATTTTAAGATTAAGATTAAGATTTTAAGATATAAAATACAATATTATAAAAATGCACATCTCAAAATTATTTTATGGTCCTAAAATGGGCTTCGTTTTCTATAATGCATATAATTTCTTATATTTGTATTAAATTATTTACAGTTTGCTATATTTAGGAAACTTTACAGGAATAACACTAATTTCAAAGCTTATGTTAATGGCTGTGCACAGATTTGAAGGAAGTGAGCTGTGCTGCAGTGCGTATAAATGGTTACTTTTGGCTTGATTTTGCAGCTTTGATGTAAACATGCAATGTTGGCTGTTGTGTCTTTTTCCACTCTTTTCTGTTTAACATTTAGACTCCTTTTTTCCTCTCTTCGCTTTTCCACTGCCCTCAGTTTGGATGTATGGCCTTCAGGACAGTCCAACCAAGTCTGAGGCCTCAGGTACATATGCTTTATATGTGTGCATGCGCTGTCTGTCACTTTTCCTTTTGCAAGTCTTCAATGTGGTCATTTTCTAGTTTTTACAAGAACGGTTCCTAAAACAGCTCTTTCCCAGGGTCCAACATTATCACTCGTCAAGCGCCAAATGTGAGTCAAAATTGACTTTGGCGAAAACATTAATCACCATTTGGCTGGTAACTGGTAATTGCGAGATAACTGAGTCTGATGTAGGCAATCCAGAATTTAACATTTAAAATTAATAATGGTAAATATGACTAATTTAGTAATTGACTATGACTAGGACCAAAGTCTATGCAATAGGCTGCAAGTGTTGTGTATATGCCCAGGACTATGGGAATTTAACTTGATAAATAGGTATAAAATATTCTCCTAAGACATTTACATAAGGATGTAAAACTCTTTTAAACTGGGCATTTATTTTTAAGAGCAAGATCTCATATGTCTGCAGGTTTACACGTGGGTTATAAAGTTTAAGCTGGAAGACAAAATATTTAGGTTTTGTAAAGCCTGTAGCGAAGAGGAAGACATTCAGTGTGAAAACGGAGGAAGTAAAACATGACATGAGAGCTTGTGGTCTCTCCTCAGTGCTCACCTTGGAAGTCTTACCGACGACGGCCTGCAAATAAACCTTTCAGAAAAGAATGCGCACTGTTTTCGGAAAAAAATGCTGACGCTCACAGAACTATAGCCCATAGTTTTCACCATGATCATCGCACACACCCTACATAATTGGTCAATTTACTGCAAAATAAAGAAAATACACTGATTATATAACTCATAGCATTTGCTTGTGTACATGCTTTCTAAAAACATATCATAATCCATTTTAAGAAAGGTGGTTTCTAACTTGTCCCAGCTGGTCATTGGCTAGTCGACCTTCCGTGTTCCAGCTAATATAGCTTGTTTATTGCTAGACCAAGACTGACTACAAGCTAATAACCATCATGGTCTAGCTAATGTCCAGTTTAGACCAGAAGGAAACTACAGCTACCGGGTTATGATGGATGTTTACGCAGGGGTAGGCTAACAGTAAACGGATGCTAATAGAAAATGTGGAATTAGCACTGTGTTCTTTGTGGTCACTGTCAGATTGAAGTGAAATATTTCTGCGATTGGCACAAACAGTGTTAAAATGTCAGAAATATATTTCACAGTTTGCTTCAGCAGACCTGCAATCATTCAGTTGAGCAATACAGTATGTTTTCATGTTAGCATGATATGGCGCCAAGAGGTGTGAGGCCTCGCTAATTAGTTTGTTCCATTCCGATGGTGATAGTGACAAGATACAGAACTACTGCTCTCTCGCTTCTCCCAGCACTGAGCGTCTGCACTCAAAGGAGTCCCCAGTAATCCTGATTTAAAAGCTCACAGTGTTAAAACACATTGTGTTAGCAACACATGGCAGCTTGACGTTGACTGAATACAAGACCTGATTTTATGTTAGATTTGGTTGGTACAAAAGTCTTTTTTTGACTCAATAATAGGCCTATTAATTAATTGCTTTATGAATGAGCAAACTTTATGGTACATCAAACATCAAATGCCCGAATCAAAGTATATTTATATGGTATTTACATGGCACATAATCCATGAATTTACCATGGTTTGTGTCCAAAAAAGACATGTTAACGATAGTAAGTTTTTATGTGTGCATGCAGGAAGTACAGCAAATGTAAAAAATATGATACACTTTATGTTCCTGTAAGAACATATGAAACATTTCCTAGTTAAAGCCTTTAGTTTCCAGATCACACCAAGAGAAAAACAGAGAAAGCAACCACACAGTGTTTGAAGTTCAAGCACATATAACGAAACTGCAAAATTAGTTCTCAGAAGTACAAAAACAGCATTTAAAGTTTAAGCAACTGCATGCAGAAAGTCTTGGAATGCATAAGCCAGAAATGTTTGATGTGTTATACTTTTAATATTTTAGTTTAAAAACAACTTTAAACAGCATGTTCAGTCTATTTTATTGCAGTAATATGATATATTTCTGAGTTGAACAGGATATTCAATGAAAAATGCACTACAAAACTGAAAAGTCTGGAGTCAGTTAGACTTTTGTAATTTATTTGAAAGAAGTCTCTGAAGGCACTGACAGATGTAGACAAACAGCAACAGACTTTGTCGAATCAATGTTTTTTAGTTTTAACCCTGTCGTAGTCCATTGGTGTAGGTTGTTGCTTGCTTTGATGTTGAATCATCTCTTTTGGGGTGGGGGGGGTGGAGGTTGTTGTAATGTCTGAGAAGCAATGTACTGTACTCCGGTGACTATTGTCATTGGTGTGCATCCATCAGTGCAGTGTAAATTAGGCTTTTATTCTTACCAAATCTGCATTTATTTAATCAAAAAGAGTAAAAAGAATAAAAAAAGAGTACAAAAAAAATACATTGAGATGATATTATGATTTAAAAACTTTTTTCTAATTTAATTTATAAAAATGTGATTTATTCCTGCGATGGCAAAGCTAAATATTTAGCAGAAATCTGTTCCATGATTCTTCAGAAATCATTTTAAGATGCTGATTTGTTTTGATGCTCAAGAAACATTCCATCAATGTTGAAAACAGTTGCTCAATAATTTTGTGGAAACCATGATACATATTTTCCCCAAGATTCATTGATGAATAGAATGTTCAAAAGGACAGAATTGACTTGAAATAGATTTTCTTTTGCAACAGTGTAAACCAGTGGCGGCTGCTGGTCTTTCAGAGGGGAAGTTCATTTTCGGCCACCATCATAAAAATCGTCCATTTATTTATACGTAAATTCTGCCCTATGTTCCTCTTCAAGGAAAATGCTCTAGCCTACTGTATGAATGAATGAATGAACAAACGATCTAAAAAAAGATATTAAACTCGATGGAGGAAATGTGGGAATTAGGTTAAACTGAAACAAGGAATGTGGTGTATAATTGTGTAAAATGTATGATGAAAATTGGCCAGCAATTTCGCCAAGCAAATACCAAGAAATAGGTTGCAGCAGTTTGTCTTTCGACTACACTTGCATAATCCGCGATGGGACTGAGCTTGAATAGCTTCAGCATCTGCAAATTTGTATAGTACAAAATTGCTGTCAATCAAAAGGAGATGCAGTCTTTCGACAGACCCTCCAATCATCACGCAGAAGCCCGGAGTCCAGGCCAGCCCACTCCTCCATTCACCCCCAGAGACGCTGAGCATCCGTTGGCGGGACATAATCGCAGCATTTATCCAATGTCCATCTAGTTTCGAAGCACTGAAAAAAACTGTTCAAATCAGCCCCATTGAAGTCAATAGATGCTAGGCTTCAACAGGGAAATGTACTGTGAAGCTACGGGAATGTATGAGAAGGAAATCGAGTCAGCCGACCTGCTATATGTAGCTGATTCTGCTCGTCTTCGAGATGAACGTGTTCTAACGCATTTGTCGTCAATAAAATGTTAACACAACAGTACATATTTGACCATTCATTTTTTGACATTATAGGGGAAGCAGAGCTTAAAGGAATCCCCACTGGTGTAAACATGTAAACATCAACTTTACAATCACTTTTTGATCAATATAATGTATGTAGGAGTAATTTATACACTACAATTATGGAAATTCTACTGTGAGTTTTAGAGAATAAAGTAAATAAATAATTACAGAATCTTCTTTTTTGGCTGAATGATGAAGAGGAACAGGTTAAAGAGAGGAAATGTCAGAGGAAATACTAAAAGAAAGAGAGAGGTATACAGAAAGAGAGCGTGGCTTAATCCCAGCTGAAATGCTTTCTTTTTGCGGTTTACATAAACTCAGCTTCTCTCTCTTTACTCGGCCCACTCATATGTTTCTATTTAAGGCTTGGAGAGCAGTCTACCCTGATTGGCGTTTTTCTCTCTCCCCGTTTCAGCCAAATGGGAGGAGGGACGGAGAGAGAGAGAGAGAATGAGGGAGGGCAGGAGAGAGGGAGGGAGGCCTGTTCTGCTCGTCTGTTGAAGAAAAACTTTCTATCCTTCCACTCGCGAGTCACGTCCCCTACCGTAAACAGCTCTCTCCCAGCCTCTTTTCCCTTCCTTACATTCCTCCCAAAAAACTTCACTGTATTATGGAGACCCAGCATCATCAAGACCCTGTCGAGCTCTCAAGTCCTTGAAGGAAGTCTGCCTCGCCTTGCTTTTTTGTAATTGTCTTTTCCCCCTATTTGAATGTGCGTCCAGCGAGGGCAGATGTTTGTCTAAATGGCCCGTCATTGCGGAGCATGCACAGTCAGCAGGAGTTTGATTTGCGCTAGGCTTCGGAGTGCGGATGGCGGTGTACAGGGGTCAAGCCGGAGGTCGCTTGCAGGGCAGGGTTGGCGGGGGAAGTGCAGGGATGGCGGGACGGTGGCTGACAGCCTGTTTCTTCCCTTCGCCGGCAGGACTGGACAGCAGTGAGCCCATGGTGCTGGAGCAGTACGTGGTGGTGGCCAACTACGAGCGGCAGGAGAACTCCGAGATAAGCCTGAAGGCTGGAGAGACGGTGGATGTAATCGAGAAGAGCGAAAGCGGTAAGTCCCTCACACACACTGCAGCTAATTGGCTTACCACGTGCTTTTTACTGGCGAAAGCTTGTCTATACACAAACCACAAACACGTAGAGTTGCCTCCACACATGAATGCTTTCAAATGCAAAATGTCAAGTGGGTCTGTTTTTAGCTGCCTCGTCATTTCTGATACTTTCTTCCTCTTAGATGTATAACCCCTCCTTCGGTCTTTGTCCTTAAGATCCCCTGGTTTCCTCTTCTGACATCCCCCTCTCCATGTAAATCTACAGTCTCTTTCTTGGCTCCACCTGGAGGTGTCATATGGCCAGTTTTCTTGGCGGTTGGTCGGCTGAACCCCCTCTAGATCTCTGGGATGGAGGCCAGATTGATCTGGAATGTCCATGAGATAGGCATGAGAAGTTTGTGGGTTTAAACGTGTGCTAATGGATCAGGATTAGAGTTCATGTAGAATGTAGACATTGACAACAACAATGGGAAGTGTAGAAAGAAAGCCTTGAGTGTTGTTTTTATCCCTTTGATTACTGTTCTCCCAGATGAATGTCCTTGCTAATGCTGTAAATGTTCAAACTTAGTGCAAACTATTCGTGCTAATTTATCCCGTAGCCTTGGACAGTTGAGGTTGAACATTGACTCTTCCAATGTTATGAACTATGTCTGTAGATATGGTTGCCAAACATTTGAACATTGCATTAGAGAGCTAGCAATGATAAAAACCAGGCTCTTAAAAACTAGCCTCTTACTGTTGAGAGTAATCATTTTATCTTTTCATTTAAATCATACGGAAAAGGGTGGGGAGGATAAGGAGGAGTTGTCGGGAGTTATCAAGATGAGCAAAGACCCAGTAAACTCATTTGAACTTAATAACATCATTGAGTAAGACCAACTCAAAGAGAGCTTGACCTTCTGATTTCAAACATAATGCTTTGTCAGAACTTGTCTAGACTCTGTCTGATTGGCGCTGTGAGACGCTTCATTTTAAAGTTTGTTTGCTGCCTGTTCCATTGACTTTGGGTGTTCTCATGCTGCATATTCGGAAAAGTGTTTTCTTTTCTTTGTACAATTTGTATTATGCAATGACAACATATAGGCCAATTTTTAGAATATCTACAGGAATCATGCTTTTCCATTGGATGAATAGAGCTAAAATACATGATGACCATCATAGAGTAATCATGCCAAAAGTTGAAAAAAAGGAAAACTAGAACACTATTATAATCCCCACCGCCATTGACTGCAGTCGCAGTGTTTTTATTATTCATGTTGGGGTATCACATTACAAGTAACTCAAGTTATGTAATCCGATAGATTTTTTCAAGTAACTAGTAAAGTAACTCAATACTTTTAAATAGGGAAGCAACGATACAATTTGTTTCAGAATCGATCTGATCCGATACTGAAAATTCTGAGTATCTGCCGATACCCATCCAATCCGATACAGCACAGTTTTTTTAATCAATGTATAATTTCTTTACTTCTCTGTGTTGACCTGATCTTCACTCTTTTGTGTGTTAAACACAATCTACTATATATAGTCAACTGCAATTAATAAAAAATAACAAATGAAAAATTATAATCTATGACAAAAATACTATGATAAACTAGTTTAGTTGATGATTAAACAGCAAAAGATACTCTAGAAAATCACGGGTGCACAATAATTTAATCAAATCTAGTGAAACAAATACAACTGAATAAGTGTAGGACTAAATCTGGTAAAATGTTACACATTACTCTTTGTATTGTTGTGAAATACATTCATGAAAAACAAGTAAATACATTTATATATAAATATATACTATAAAATACATGTATTTTAAATGTATAGCACAGTAATGAAGGCAGCAACTTATGATAGATAGGACAGAACAAGAAAGACTAATAATAATATTTAATTGCGCACAAAAGTATTATAATATGAAAGGCTTCAATACTGAGTGGCACAAAGTGCTTATGCACATCTCGTGCGCAGAATGACACGCTTGAAGCAGCACAGAGTCACAGCGTGTAGCCCTCAGAGTCCACATAGAAAAGTACAAAGGGAAGAGATATTAATGCATAGTGTATTAAATCTGTGTGATAGTTTATCGAGCCTTTTCTTTTAACAGTTTTAAACCTCAGTTACTGTGCGCTCTTGAAGAGAGTTTCATCGTTTTGACCGTCGTAACCGAACGCAACATGCAGTTTGAATGCTGAATGGAAGATGACAGACAGCCGTAGCAGAATGAAGAGTTTATGTGAACTTGAATTTAAAGATTAAATATTGGTCTGTACCTCATGGAAGAGCTTCAGAACATTTGAAATATAGTGCATGAAAACTCTATAGTGCTTTATAATGTTTTTGTGCCTTCCATGGGGCTCAACAACAACACAATAATATACGCACAATACCCGATCCAACAGAAAATGCCAGTACAGAGTATCGGATCGACGCATCCCTACTTTTAAATTTACAATGAAATACCCAAGTTACTTTTTCAAATATGTAACTCAAGTTACTTTGTTTTCTTATTTATTCAATGACACTTGGGATTCTGTTTGGGACTGAGACTGAGGCACTTCCTTTAGTTCAAGGCCTATTCATTTCACTTTTGGTGTGAAAGAGCCTTTAAACATATTAATCTAACTTTTGGGTTTTGGTTATTAAAAAAACAAATAAGCAAGCCCAGCACAGGTGAAAAACATAAACGCAAAAGTAAAATAATGCATACATTTCCATAAAAAGTAATTAATGCAATTACTTCCTGTTTTGGAGTAATGCAATATCATAATGCATTACTTTTAAAAGTAACTTCCCCAACACTGTTCATCAGCTGGAAAAAAGGTGATTCTGAAAGTGATTCAACTATTATTTTTTTTAAACTTTATCATTAAAGTTATCATTCATGGTGTGACTGGCCTTTCTTTTTCTTGTAGATCACTTTTTTATTTGTTTAAGCAGTGTAGAGATTTTCTGGCACAATTAATTATACTAATTGATTCTCACAATTGGACAAGTCCTTTAATCACAGAAGATTCAGAGACATCTAGGCCTAAGATTCTTGCTCAGAATGTGGTTGAAACACTTGGCTTCCGCGGCACTAGTTAAACTCCAGCTGTTTTACAGTGCAGGCAAAAGCATGACAACTTCACTCGGGTTGGGAAGAGATAAACCACAGGGCTACAGGATTAATGAGCTTGAGAAACAGAAGCAGAGAGTATCTGAATGGGAGAAAAAATGGAATCTAAACACTAAATCTTTTGAAGGAGTAGCTCAAACATGAAGAAAGCTGTTTGAGCTGTTATGAAGGTGACAAATTGTTATTCTTGAGTGAACTATTCCTTTAAATCAAGCTAAAGCAGCCTAGACCAATTCCTGGAGTGAACTGTCTGTCCTCCGTTGACTCCAGAATTCCTCAAATGTTCAAAGCACTTATTGAAATAGAAGATGAGCTGCAGCAGCTTGATATCTCAGCACTAGAAGCCCATCCTCCAAAATCCAATCTCTTCAGCAGGCTTCCATATTTTTGTACTATAGTATTAAATGACTACCCTAGTGAATGTGTCAGAGGCAGCATATTTATTACCCTTGGATATCATTCAAACCAACTTTTTAATGTGGCTGAAATTGCGTTTATAAGAAGCGATTGGCAGAAGTTGGGCTGCTCTGGATTCCCTCTAGGTCATGGAGAGGGAACGATGGAAAAATCCCCCTTGTCCTTAGTTCCATAATAGGCTAATGGATCTTGCAGGGCCTCAGAGTCTTGCAGAGCGGTTACAGTGTCACGCATCTCAAACCAATACAAGCAGAATGCATTCAGTAGCTTTCGTTGAATGTCTGTAATATAGATAGCAGTCAAAGCAATCAAGAGTTTATAGGTCAGCATGCTGTTTTTCTCATTATTTTATGCTATTCCTCCATGGAAAAAAGTAACAAAGTTACACTAGCGGTGCACGTGCCGTGCTTATCAGAGACACGGAGGCTACTACACACATTAGATTAACTGTGACAGGTGGACTAATCAGCGAAGCTTTATTTCCACCAGAGAAATGACTTAAATCGATAGTGTGGGACCACTTTGGGTGCGCCAGGAATGACCAGGGCGTCATTTAAATATTGCTGTAAAAATAGCTGTTAAAGAGCATACATAAGGAATAATGCACGGCTAGCCAACCTGTTCTCGTTGTGAAATAAACTATTTTAATGCACAATGTGAAGGCAATGACCACCTGACGTGAAGTTCGTTAGCTCTAGCATTCTGCCCGCTTCAGATAGAGATGAAAGAGTGCAGTGAGAGAGAAGGAGAGAGACAGAGAGAGATAATAATTATTAATAATAATTACTAATATTAATAATACTTAATTAACATTGTGTTTTATCATCCCTTTTATAGTATTTTTCATAAGTCAATTGTTTTTTCACCATCTTACCAAGTTCTGTACCTCAGGTCTAAAAGAAATGTAGAAAGAATATATAAAATGAAAACACCAAATACATTTGTGATCTCTTTCCATTTGTTATTTCCAAAAGGGAAATACTGACATGGATGTTTACAGAGAGGTCACGTTTTTAATTTTAATGGGAGAGATGGACTTTTTTCCTTTAGTATTATTATTATTATTATTATTTTGAGCTGTATTATTGGTTACTGTGCTATTTCTGTTTCAAAAGGCAGCAATAAATAACACTTTAATATCTAAAGAGTGTTTGTAATTTTATGTTGTGAAATGAATAAATGCATAATAACCGTAATAATCGTGAAACCGTGATTATAATCGTATCAACACAATCTATAATCATGACATCCCTACTCCCATCTTGAATTTTTACCCCATCAAAAATATTGCAAATGAAATCAGGCCTCAAAACATTTTAATGTAATGTAAAGTTGGTTAATACATCCTTACACTGAAATAGTATTCTCTTTCAATTGCAAAAATGATATTTTCCTATCTAGTTGTATTGTTAGATATTTTGAAGCTAGTTTCGATAGTTCCAATGGTTCTGATATGGTCACCATTTTTTGTATTAATGAATCGCTATTAAAAATTTTGGGGTCAGTAAGATTTTTGTACATTTTTTTTTACTTTTATTTAGCAAGGATGCATTCCATTGATCAAAAGTAAAATGATTTATAATGTGACAGAAGTTCGGTTCTTGAGAACTTTATAATCATCAAAGAATCAGTTAAAATAAATATTAAGCTGCACAACTGTTTTCCAAACAGATAACAATAAATGCCTCTCTAGTACCAAACCATATTAGAGTGAATTTTGAGGGATCATTTAACTGGAGTAACGGATGCTGAACATTCCATCAACTTAGAATAAATTACATTTAAAAATATATTCAAATAGAACAGTTCATTTTGATCAAATAAATGTAGCCTTGGATAAAGCTTCATAAACATCGTACTGACCTCAAACATTTGAATGGTAGTGGAAATTCTTAAATGTATTAAATTATTAGGGATTATTCTAAAGAAACATTCTTTGGTCCATCAGGTTACATTATTAGCTCTTTTGGTTTTTCCCAAGGCTGCTGTGCTTCCTGAACAATGCTCTACTATGAAAATTACTCTGTGCCATCAATATTGTGAGGTTCCCTCCCACCCTCTCGCCTCTCTCTCCCCTGGGTCCATTCATTCAGCCGGTAACCCCGTCCCCCGCTTACTGAAACAGAATCAATAGAGAGCTGCTCACAGTCTCGGGTTGACTAGTTTGTGTTGGCCTCGCTCCCATTGGAGATCCGGTCCATGGAGAGCCACGCTGAACCTGGACCAAAGAGTTCAAACTTGCATGTAGCTCTGAGAGCGTCTGAAAGGATCTTTGTAAACGTGGTGCTACACCCCTCAGGGGTCTATATTGTTTAATCGATGAAGGTCATTGAGATAATAGTCTTAATACGAAGAAGGCCACAGAGCTGAAATAGCTTTAAACATTTTGAAAATTGACTGATCAATACATTTAGTTATTGTTTATTTATTATATCAGTATCCAGCCGTTCAAAGGATAGTTCGTCCGAAAATAAAAATGGTAATTTGCTCACCCTTTAGCATGTATTCTTCTTCCTCTTGTCTTCTACATAACACAAAATAAGTTTTTGAAAACTTTTTCCATGTAATGAAACTCAATGTGTTCCAAAACTTTGATGGAGTTTTTAGTTAATTAATTGTCTTTTTCATGTTTACATAAAACTGAAAATTCTGTTATCATTTCCTCATCCTTGTGATTTTTTTCAAACCTGTATGCACTCATATTCTAATGTTGTGCTTCTATTTTTCCTTTTTTGTCATGTGTGTTTTTGATTTTGATTGATATTGTTTGTTCCTCAAGATCTCATCGTTCTTTCACTGATCTCTTTTCTGAACCGTACTTGCCAGTTTCCTCAAAAACATCGCTCTCTGTTCTATGAACCGGTCCAGGAAAACAAGTCTAGGGAATAAATAACATGTTTATGCTGATCTAAGAACAGCTGTTCCTGAACAAATCTCAACCACTGGAGCTCTTGAAATAAAAACCACAACAGTGATCTCAGATGAGTGTGCATGAGCGACCGACATTATCAGCCTTTGATGTTCAGACCAAAGAGAGCCCCCTCCGCCGCCTCGGCTTTGTCAGATTACACAAAACCCATTTTGGTCCTAAGCCCAAAACCTGATACTCCAGCTTTTCAGGAAAGAACTTGAGTGTGACCGAATGTAGGCCAGACTCTCTTCTGGCCTGGATTTTAGAAAACATCAGCTGAAATATCCTTCCAGTGATTTCAACCTGAGCTCTGTTAGATTAGGATTCAGACATATGCCTTTTTTATTGTAGACAGCTATATTGATAGATAATACTGTGGTAAAAATGAGTCAAACAGTGATTCTTTTTGGCATTCCAAATGTGTGTTAAATAAAAGCATTTTATTTGTAGTGAAAGATAAATGCTCTGCTCTAAAATATATATTTTTTTCTTGCTGTCTACTTCTGTTCCTAATCATAATGGAAGTGATTATGAGCGATTTCAACTCTACACTACTGTTCAAATGTGTAGGTTCAGTAAGATTTTGAAATAAGTCTCTTATACTCACTGAGTGTGCATTTAATTGAAATGTTGATCAAATAAATATTATGATTACATGAAATATGATTGCAATTTAAAATAACTGTTCTTTATTTTAACATATTTTTAAGATGTAAGTTATTCCTGTGATAGGAAGTGTAGTTAGAAGCCTCAAAACTATATATTTTTAGAAAATAAAAATCTTTACAGATGTCTTTGCTGTTTTGGTCAATTTAATGTGTCCTTTCATAATAAAAAATATAATTTTCTTAAAAATGATTTCATGAAGTAAATGTAAAGTTACTCATTTTGTAAAGTAAATAATATTCAAATAAAAGTATTTTTCGGGGCCAGTGTTTGGCTGCAGTAGTTCAAAGTGAACGAGTGATTTCTCTCTCTCTCTTCTGTGAAGAATGATTGCAGGCCAGAGTGTGAACTTAATAAAAGCAACGTGTTCCATTTGAATTTCTTTTCCATCTTCCCCCCCCCCCTTTCACTTCTGGACCTATATTAAGCATTCTGCTTATTCTCTCTCTTTCACTCTCTCAGACAGGAATGTTTTCATACGTTCATACAGTCCAAAATAAGAAAGTGAAAGGCTCATGTATTTTTGCCAGTCTGGTGTTGGTTTTCCTCCTTCTTGCTGGTTTGGATGGAGCGAATGTTTGGTGAAAATTTCAGCTTTGAAGTTCAGGCCAAACATCTGTTCACTATCTTTTGTCTTTGTCTTTTTCGTTCAGCCGTTCACAGTTCTTGCCTTCACTTTCCTCTCATTCTTTTCAGTATAATGCATTCACATGTTGTAATGTATTTGTATATTGTATTTTTTGGATCACCAGAGCTGAACATCAAAATTATATCTCACCTGAGCTCAAATCAAAAGTGTGTGTGTGTGTGGGGGGGTTCAAATGTCTGAAACCCATTAATGTTTGGATTGTTGCCATTTATTGCCCTACCTGTGGGCATTATGACATCAAAATCAAGCCTTTGTTTCAGGCCTTTGATGTAATACAGTATATGTTGCTGTCTTTATTGAAATACGTTCAAATTAAAGCTAAACTAAATAATCAAAACAATCAAGTGTGTGAAAAATGGATAACAAATTTGTACCTAGTGACATCATGCTTTCTTTCTTTTTTCCTTCTGTTTGTTTGTCTGTTCACTAGTACATTCATACTGTCTTTTATAATTTGTTTCTCTTTTTTAAATATTTTAGTGCATTATTTTTTCCATTTGTTTGTGAATGTAAACAACATCATCTCATTGGTTGAGTCAGTAGATGATATTTTGAATTGTACAAGAATAGTTTTGATAATGCAAGTGTCTGCACATTAAACTAGAACAGGAGAAAATATTTTGACATTAAAACCAACTCTTATCTAACACGTACATAAATAAAATCTCACATGACCCACTAGCATGTGTATCAGAACAAAGTTCATGGCACACACTTGCAGCTTTCAGAAGAAACCTTTATCAGAAGCAGATACACAGTCTAAGATGTATTAGTCTGTTCTGCACCAACACCATCTTTCTCAGAAAAGCCTAGATCTTTTGCTTTGAAGAGCAAGCCCACCTGTATCTCAGCAGAACGCGTCTGTTGTCTGTTTTGTGTGAGATGATCGTAACGTCCTGAACCACAGAGGAATTCAGAGGAGTACATTGTTTGAGCAAAAAAAATTGGCAGGCATAACACATAGTATCAATCTGAGCTCCCAGTTGAACTCAGATCAGAGGAACCGAGTCAGTTCTTCTGACTGTTCATATTCATTATTTCTTGATTGGAGGTCCAGTATTTGAAATGTTATTTTTGTCCATGTCATCTTAGACGTATACTGACAACTAATGGTGTGGATGCTACATCAGGCTAGACATAAGACTAGAGTCTTCATCTTACAGTATGTGTGCAAACGTCATTTTAAACTAATTTCTTAAAAGTAGTAGTACTATTCATTTTTTTAAGTTTTAATGAAAATGCACCTCAAAGGTTGTACTGAAGGCTGATGAAACCCACCTATAGCATATACGCAATAGATAAACATACACAAGAAGAATCCAATGAAAAGCATCTTTGTGATGGCTAAACTGCATGCAGCCCTTGCCATTTTGTATTTAGTTTGAATTGACCCTCTGTGCTTACCGTAGACGGTTCCTGGTGTGCACAAACAGGGAGACAGTATCTCATTCAAAGAGGGCCAGTCAGGCAGGGTGGCCACAACCTGCTCTCAGCTCTCTCTCAAATTGTGTGTGTACGCGCATTTGTGAGAGATTTGCTGTGTCAGGGTGGTATAGATGTCAGTGTGGTCTATTTGGCTCAAATGAATCTTATGATATCTGTATGTAAGCACTGTTCTGATCTGTTGGCACACTGAATTAGATCTAGCACTAGTTTTCTGATCTCTGTGTTTGTTTTTCGTCTCTCTCTGTATGACTTCCAACTATTGGCATCAGCATTCAGTTTTAAAAATGAGAGTCAGTGTTTCTTTGGGGTTTAAAATGTATATTACAGTCCAGAAGTGTGGGGTCTGTGATATTTTTTTTAAATAAATGTTTTCTAAAGGAGTCTCTTATGCTCACCAAGGCTGTATTTTTTTTATCAGAAATACAGTAAAAACATAGATATTGTGAAATACTATTACACTTTAAAGTAACTGTTTTCTATTTGAATGTATTTTTAAATATAATTTATTTCTATGATGGCAAAGCAGAATTTTCAGCATCATTTCTCCAGTCTTCAGTGTCACATGATCCTTCAGAAATCACTCTAATATCCTGATTTGCTGCTCAAAAACACTTCTTTGAATTTTGTGGAAACAGTCAAATATATTTTCAAAGATTCTTTGTTGAATAGAATATTTATTTGAACTGGAAATCTTGTAAATTACTCTCACTTTTGATTAATTTAATGCATCCTTGTTGAATTAAAGTATACATTTATATTAAAAAAGAAAAAGGTTCTAACTAGACTAGATGAAGTTTGCCTTTCAATTGCAATTTGAGGCTAGTTTCCTGGATTAATGAGCAAAAAAGTCCCCTACACGGAATTTGGATGTAGTTTTGTTTTTAGTATTATAGTAGGCTATACCAAAGTTGAAGTCTTTATCCTGTGGTCTTGAGACCATATAAACATGGTCTGGGTCTGGGTCTCAACTTGAGTTTTGGTCTGGATAGAGATCTTGGTTTATGGTCACAGACAAGACCACAGTCTATTTCCAACATACTGAATATGATAATTATGTGTACTGTCCATATGTAAATTGCTGTTGCTTTTTTTGCACTGTCTGTCCATATGTAAATTGCTGTTGTTGTTTTTTGCACTGTCTGTCCCATAGGTAAAGGTCTGTTGTTTTCTGCACTGTCTGGAGCATTTTCACTCAAGGCACTTGTGCTGTGGTGATGTGACAATAAAAGTGATTTGATTTGATTTGATTTGATTTGAACTGGATATGGGGCCTTGGTTTTGAAGGGTCTAGTACGTGTTGCTATATATATATATATATATATACACTCACTGGCCAATTTATTAGGTACACCTTGCTAGTATCGAGTTGGACCCACTTTTGCCTTCAGAACTGCCTTAATTCTTCGTGGCATAGATTCAACAAGGTGTTGGAAACATTCCTCTGATATTTTGGTTCATATTGACATGATAGTATCTCACAGTTGCTGCAGATTTGTCGGCTGCACATCCATGATGCAAATCTCCACCACATCCCAAAGGTGCTCTATTGGATTGAGATCTGGTGACTGTGGAGGCCATTTGAGTAAAGTGAACTCATTGTCATGTTCAAGAAACCAGTCTGAGATGATTTGAGCTTTGTGACATGGTGCATTATCCTGCTGGAAGTAGCATCAGAAGATGGGTACACTGTAGTCATAAAGGGATGGACATGGTCAGCAACAATACTCAGGTAGACTGTGGCGTTTAAACAATGCTCAATTGGTACTATTGGGCCCAAAGTGTGCCAAGAAAATATCCCCCACACCATTACACCACCACCACCAGCCTGACCCATTAAGACAAGGCAGGATGATCCATGCTTTCATGTTCTTTACGCCAAATTCTGACTCTACCATCTGAATGTCGCAGCAGAAATCAAGACTCATCAGACCAGGCAACGTTTTTCCAATCTTCTATTGTCCAATTTTTTTTGAGCCTGTGTGAATTGTAGCCTCCGTTTCCTGTTCTTAGCTGACAGGAGCGGCACCCGGTGTAGTCTTCTGCTGCTGGAGCCCATCTGCTTCAGGGTTCGACGTGTTGTGCGTTCAGAGATGGTATTCTGCATACCTTAGTTATAACAAGTGGTTATTTGAGGTACAATTGCATTTCTATCATCTCTAACCTGTCTGCTCATCCTCCTCTGACATCAACAAGGCATTTTCGTCCACATTGCCGCTCACTGGATATTTTCTCTTTTTCGTACCATTCTCTGTAAACCTTAGAGATGGTTGTGCAGACCTTGTTAAATGCAGACCTTGAGCCTAAGATTAATCACCAAACACCAATGACATATGGGTAAATATGGGTACAGTCATTTCAAACACTTCAAAACTGTGGCAACAGAGGTGGAAATACAATTTTTAAGTACATGATTTATGTTTCCATCTTTGTTGCCACAGTTTGAAAGTGCCTTTTTCTCTTCTAAAGAAGGTTGTTCCAGTACTTTTGTCCGTATAATGAATGTACAAGTCATTGGTGTTTGGTGATGTGTTTTTGGCTCAAGGTCTGCATTTAAAGTCACACCAGAGGTGTTCAGCTGGGATTAGGACTTGTCTTTCTGCAGACCAGTCAAGTTCTTCCACACTGACTGAATCATCATTCATCTTTGATTCTTGTCTTATACACAGAGACACTGTCATGTTGGAATAGAAAAGGGATCTGTCCAAACTATTGCAATAAAATTAGAAGCACAGAATTCCCTAGAATATCATTATATGCTTAAACATTAAGATTTGTACTCATGGAAATTACTAAAGTAGTCAAACCTTTCATTAAAAGGGGTGACCCAATACTTTTGGCAATATAGTGTATATATGCAAGTATTTTTACACATGTTTGACTTGGGTGAATAGATTTATTCTAGAGTTTACAGTATTCTGGCGTCATTACTGGCCCAAGTGGTAGTTTAAAACATTTGGTGATAATCACTTTGCACCCTGTCAAAAGACCTGCTTCTGTATTATTATGATGTCAGAGCTTGACTATTGCTGACCGATGACATCACACTGTTATGAACAGCTTGCCAGTAATACTCTGTTACCTTGGCAACAGGCTCGTTCAGAAGGATCTGTTTTTCAGCTGGAGAACCGTTTTGAATTTTCGTCCATTGGCGTTCAATTATGTTGGCTTTACAAGTGTGCCAAATATATGATTGTAATTCCATAACCCAAATAATTTACCCAAATGACCTTTCCATGAAGACGGTATGGGTCTCTCTTGGTATATCACTCATGTCCATCTTTTTGCTGCTTTGTTTTTAAAGCTGCTCAGAAGCATCATTGAGTTATAGTTTAAATGTAAAAAACATCATAATCCACATTTCATAAACAAATCATAATGCTGACACTACATTTAACAAATTCAGCACTTATTCAGACACATGAAGGAGGAACTGAAAGACATCAATTTAATCGATAAGGCTATTTTGGCCCAAAACACAAGCACACGCATATTAGCTCATAAAACATGTCATCATGTTAGCGGCTAAGAACATGTCAGACACAACCTTCAACCTTCCTCGTGTTTGACTGCATACAAAATAAAACCATGTCCACCTGCTTTGATATTTATGATAGTGTCTGGTCTAATTGATCCCAAATGTTACACAGGAAGTGCCCAGAATTCATAAACACATCGCCTGAAACTAAATAACACCAGATAGAGTGTGTTTGTGAGCATGACTGAAGCCAAAACATTTCCCATCAGATTAGTGAAAACCAAATGTTTGTTCAAATGTAGTGTTTGTTTGCAAAGCATGGAGGCTTCATTTTCATTCTGTAAATATAGTCTTTCTGTTAAAACAGGATAATTTCATCATATGCGAGCTCAGTATTTGACACTGCATTGGGTAAAAATAATATATATTTGATGTTTTTCTTCTTCTGTTGTGTCTGTAGGCTGGTGGTTTGTCAGCACAGTGGAAGAACAAGGCTGGGTTCCTGCCACGTACCTGGACTCTCAGAGCGGCACCAGAGATGATCTGGACTTGGGAACATCTAGATCTGGAGAAGGTAGGACACTCTAAATACTTTCCTTTTGAACATCTGCACAAATATTCTTATACCCCAAGAAATCTTGACCAACACCAGTATACAGTGATGTGATTCACATTCATTGAACAATCAATACACACAAATACAATCTGTGTCCCAAATTTTCCTTGAGCATCTTTCAATTGTTTATGAGAAAGAGTGAGGGCTTTTGGGACTGTGAGAGATCATTGATTGCAGAAGGAGTAATGAAGGAAAGAAAGTGTTGAAAAGTGTTGCTATTATTTCTTTGAACCTAATAAATCTAAACTTCTCTAAAAGTTTTTAGTACACTATTACACTAGTACATTGGTTTTATATCATAGCATGTCATAACTGAACATCATATTGATTCTGGGTGTTGCTTCAACTATAAGAACTATTGGTCCTTTGGACTTTAAAACATTTAGACAGAGCTCTATTTATGTGAGTATTTATAACATAGTTTATTTGTTAATAGTTTTTTACCCTAAAAGCATTTATTTGCTTGATAAATTCCCACCACAGTGTCATTTCTACCACATTTTAAGTTACATATTGCATTTATTAGCATTATGTGGTTGAAATGATTTCAAACAATACAATGGCTGACTCCTGTAATAGTATTTTATATTGCATAAATACACAAAGGTAAATTGGATTTGAAAAATGTGCACTCAAAAATGAATGCGTGTTTGCAGTTGGCTGTGGAGGGAACGGGTTTAAGCAAATCAAATTTGGATTGGAGATGTCTGGCTTACCTCAACAGAGAGAGATTTGTCGTTTTCTGACTTGGAACATTGAAATTTTGATTAAACATTACAATGTCAAAATAAAAATAAAACAAAGAATACATGGCTGAATCATTCACCATAAGATCCATAACATGTATTTAAAATAAATATGGTAAATTTAAATTGCATGTCAACTTCAGTAACTCCTGGAACATAGAACATAAATTGAAACATTTGTTATCTCACTTAAATGAAACACGCATAAAGATCCGTATCATTATAAATATGTTCTCATCTACTGTCCAAACTTCAATCATCTGCTGCCATCAGCATTTCCTGGGTTGAGTTTCCTGTTTTAGCAACCACATTTTAAGCTGCGTCTTGAAGTTTATGCCACTGCAAGACTCATTGTGTAAGATTAGGAGTGGTCAGGCCAGAGTTAAAGCTTTCGCTACTATCTTTGTCTAAGATGGATCGATACATCCTCACATATGCACACATGTTTTTTTTTTGAAGCTGAACTTTATTTGAACTGTAACACGATAAAAAAAAATAAAAAACACCACTTTTCAGACTTTACCATCACACAGTATAATGTGCGCCACTAAAATCTAATAGCACATGTATTAATCCAAGTCCTCCTTTGCTTTGCCATCATTGTGCAAGCCAAGAACCCTCCTAACCAATCACAAAACTCTTTTCTTTCATGTAATAATGTCTTCATTACACTAATACCAGTGTTCCTCTTGAGTTGTTTATGTTGAGTTTGTCATGTCTCTGTTCTCTTTCTGCTGTCCTCATTCATCCGTGTCAGTTACTAAGAGACGTAAGGCTCATCTGAAGAGACTCGACCGGAGATGGACACTAGGGGGAATAGTCAACCGCCAACAGAGTCGAGGTGAACACACATGCAATCACGCATGCCTGCATAGACTGATCACATGCTAGCACTCACGTGTGTGACCAATCTGCATGGTGCGTTTGTGTGTTTGTGCTGCTTTACACTGTGATTAGCTTAAAAATGCACTCAAAAACACTCTTTAGAAACCTAAACTCTCTTTCTGGATCCAACTTCTGGATCTGGCTCCCAAAGCATGCTGGGTGGCCTGTTTCATATGCAAGCCATTATAAAATCTTTATTACACTTTGCATGCTTTATGTCTCTGCTTGTGTTTATATGTGTATGAATTCAAAATCATTTTCTTTTTAAATTAAGAAAGCAGAGAAGTTATTTTTAAGATGTTGCTCAGGATGAAGACTGGTTTAGAAGAATATAATAATTCAGAAATATTGTAGTGTGATATACAGATTATAAATTGTATGTATGGCATTAAAGTACAGAGTTGCAGAATCTTGTTCTGGTTTATGGTAGTTAGTACTGATTTGTTGCTGGTTTAGCTGGTGGACCAAAAATTTGCCAAAAAATATACTTTTCTAATGACCAAATTACTTTAGCCAGTCAAGACAATTTAAAGAGATACTTCACCCAAAAATCTAAATTCAGTCAGTATGTCTAGTCTTCTTTCTTTAACAGAACACCAACAAATATATTGAAAAATGTTTTTGTCCATACAACACAAGTCAATGAGGACCACTGTTGTCTTCCACTGAATGGGCAAACCCATTCTTTTGTTGGTGTTTTGTTGGGGTCCTCTCTGCCAAAGATAGAATGTCATAATGTTGATTTCAGAATGCTGAATTTAGTCAGATCTGGCATTCAGTAGTTTGGCTACATGTCAAATAATTGATATAAACAGTGCATAAACTCTAAACTCGAGGTAGAGGATGAGTTGAATCACACATGAGGTTTGACCTTTCAACATCACAGTGTTTGATTCTAAACACTCCTCAAAAGAGGAGTAATATCTAGACCTTTGCTGGAAATGTGTGTTTGTATGGTAAGGAGTCTCCTTGGAGATCTGCCGTTTCATGTTGAGTCATAAGAAGAATGGACCTCCAAGCTTTAGAGTTGCAATTCCCGCAGTTTTCCATTTGTGTAGCGTTGGAGTATGCTAACATGCCATGGACACCACGAACATGGCTCTAAGTAGAGCATGCTGGATCTGGAATCGGAAGTCAATGCTAAGAGCTTTTCCATGCTGTATTGGCGGGTGGATGAATATTAACCTGTCTGGGACTGGGTGAATTTCTCCTGACACTAATAAGACACTAATCCCAGGTCTTATGGGATGTGTCTGTTCAAACGGAAATATTCACTAATAACCCTGGTAACTGACATTTTGGATGAAATCGGGTTAACATTTGACATAGATTGTTTTTCTGTTCTCTTTTGATAGGGACTCATGTAGATTTGGAAAAATATTTCTGGTTTCATATTGAATGTGACTGTTACAGTAACTCTGTGGCTACCTTTCCCTCATTATTTCTCCCTTACTTTGCTCTGCATCACAGGAGCAGTTGTTGGAAACTCACAGTGGAAAGTATAGAAGTAGGTCATTGGCTCTCTGTGTGTGACTGCATTTATTCCTGACCTCTTTTTTACTGTATGCATACTAATGAGTCATAGAGCACCACGGATGACCTGGAGACAAAGAGCAGCCAGTGGTTTCAGAGGGAACTTTTCTCCATAAATACAAATGGCAACCTTCAAAACAGGTCGGAGGTAGTGACTGTTTCAGAGGGGTTGCTTGAAAGACACTAATGAACAAAAAACTTGTCTTTTGTAAAGCACTGCTTTAAAACAAATATTTTGTAGAGCCTCAGTTACAACTAAGCAAGTTCGTACAAAATACATTTGATTCTAGATAAAAATTCTGTTGTTTGCTCACCCTCATGCTCCAAACCAGTATAATTTCATTTTGATTTTTTAGGTATTATGTATTTAGGTATTATGCTTCCATATTCCACAGAAAGAGATGTTAATATTGCACTTTTCCATATAGTGAATGGGGACCAGGAGCTGTGAAACTCCAGAAATAACAAAACTACACCATACAACACCACAGAAGTCTTGATGTTGGATATTTTATATGTGGATAATGATTTAAAGGGCTAAAAGTGTTTTTGTTCATGAATGCATGTCGAAGACTGAAAAGGAAAATAAGAAATTGTTTAATAAAGTAATTTTACTCAAAAAGTATTCTCGTAGCTTCATAAAATGAAGGTTGAACCACTGAGGTCATATGGACCATTTTAACAATGTCCTTACTACCTTTCTGGGCCTTGAATGTGGTAGTTGCATTACTGTCTAAGAGTCTGAAAGCTCGCGGATTTCACCAATCCCAAATTTGCCCATTGGCCTCTGACCATCATGGCCTAATAATCATCCCCATACACTGATTGGCTTCATCACTCTGTCTCCTCTCCACCAGTAAGCTGGTGCAATATGGCTGCCGTTGCATCATCCAGGTGGATGCTGCTCATTGGTGGTGGATGAGGAGATATCCCCCTTACTATGTAAAGCGCTTTGAGTGCCTAGAAAAGCGCTATATAAATGTAATTAATTATTATCAATAATTATAAAAAATATCTTAATTTGTGTTATGGAGATGAACAAAAGTCTTAAAGTTTGGAAAGACTTGAGGGTGAGTAATTGACAGATTTTTTAATTTTGGGTGAACTATCCCTTTACATTTCTGTATTTACTCATACAAAGTTATATGTCCTTAGTACATTCAGAATATACAGTATAGCATAAAATGATGCATGGCCCTTTTTGTCAGTCTTGGAGCTTGATAAAACATGGTCACATTCAGTTTCAATCAGCAATATCAGCATTCTCCTAAGCTTCTCCTTTTCTGTTTTATGAGAGGACAAACAATTATAAAGGGCTCAGAATGATAAAAGAGTGAGTAAATGAATAATTCAATTTGTGGATGAATTATTCAGAAAGTGTAGAAATCAGAAGCGAGAAGAGTTCAGATTCAGACGGAGCCTGCTGGATCCAGTAAGGCATTTGGTTAGCTTGTATGACTTGTTAAAGCAAGCAAGTTTCAGAAAGATCAATGTGATAGCTAGAATGATCTTTGTCCACAATCTCTCTCTCTCTTTTAACTTGTTTGTACACATAGAAGTAGTTGTAGGTCACAGAGGCTGAGGGAGAAAAATTCCTTTGTTGGCACATCGCTCCACAAGTGCATGCAAAACTGAAGTAATGTGTTCTGGACCCACCTGACTTTTTCCACCATCCAGAACAGTCCTCCAAGAAAATACTGCTGACTGGTGGAAAAAGTATTTTGAGGCATTTCTTTATTTAGTTATTTGGCTCTTGCATTTTTACCCTGACATCTCTCACTCCTGTTGTTCTTTATGAATCCACACTATGACTTTCTTCTGTGGAAAGGAGATGCCTGTGATCAAGTGTAATGATGGTTTTTGGTCAGAAGTTCAGGATGAGATCAGCACAGGGTAGTTTCTTCTCTGTCACATGTTCAATTATCAGAATGATCAGCTTGTCTGCTGCTGGGAAAGCATTGAGTGTTGAAAGAGTGACTAACTGCCCTGACCTCATGTCATCTGTTATTGCCAGACTTAAGTTATTCACTGCTTAGAAAAAGTAGATATAGGACATTCATCTATCTTTTTGTTGTTTATCTATTTCAACACTTCTCCCACTACTAATATATCTTTATCAGCACTATTTCTATTTCTCTTTTGTGGTTTCACTAAATCTAAATGTATAGCATTGCTCGGAGCAGACTGCGTGAGCTATAGTCGCTGAAGGAAAAGATTTCAAAGTTTGATATGTAGATGTTAAACATAGTTATGTCATATGTAAACAATATTGAATGAAGTTTTATGTGAGCTTTTTGGGGAAGATAAATTCTTTATAGGATCTCAGGAGGGTTCAATGCTAAATTAAAGCATTAAACTCTGATATTCTTCCCCAATTATCCTTATTGCACAAAACCATCTGATTCTCTTTAGTGTAAAAAATTATGTTAATAATAAAATTTTAATTGTAAAATAAAAGGTGTTAAATTGTTTTTTCATGGTAGTATTTGTTGTTCTTATTTGTATATTTAAATGCAGGGTATCTGATTTGGTTCAAACATTTTTTGTTATACTGGTAGAAGCAATCATTGGTTGAAGCAAGTTAAATGGTCTAAATGTGTTGCATATGTATCTGGATGTAGGACCATAAATTGTTCATCCAATCACATGCATGTATTTGCATACTTCCACGTATCTTATTCGCACAGACATGATACATCATCAGCGGTGCATTACGCTATCACAGACCGAGCGAGAATGGAAGGCGTTATTATTTATATAATGCGCTTTGTACTGTAATGTTTTCTAACCAGTTCATGAGACATGAGGACATCTGACAGCACTGAATTCAACCCTCCACCAACGCGGTCTCTCATCATGATGCTGGATAGCCTATGGTCTGTCTGTCAGCGTTCATGTGTTTTAGAGAGGGCTTTGGAGAGTGATTTGCAGGGAGGGTGGGATCTTATGCATTCAAAGCTAGCTTGCCATTGCTAGCCTCTCTGAAATTGCTTACCATACCTTTAATATATGCTGATTTAAAAAAAGTGAAATGTCCAGATGCACTGCTGTAATTGTATTTTGGGAGGAATTATGGAAGGGAATTGTCATGATAATGTCACAGTGAAAAAAGTCTTAATATTCCCAAAAAGGTGAACATTTTGTAATGCAAAGTATTTTTTTTTTTACTTCTGATTAATTGACCCTACTAGATATTTCCTATGGAGGCTTATCATTATTATTATTATATCTTGAGCTATGTTGCTTTAGTACTTTAGTCCCCCCAGTACATTGTCACCCTTCTTTCAGACCATAGAAAAGGCAAAGGCCCAAGTACAGGATTAAAAAATCCTTTCTCATTCTTTTTCCCTTATCTGTCTTTTTAGAGGAGAAATATGTAACTGTCCAGGCGTATACCAGTCAGGGAAAGGATGAGATCGGGTTCGAGAAAGGAGTAACCGTGGAGGTCATCCAGAAGAACCTGGAGGGATGGTGGTACATCAGGTAATCAATCTGGTCCTCATACTTGAAGGTGATGTTTAATGTTAATTTTTTTTCTCCAAATTGCAATATGATTTACATGTTATACATGATGTGTATACATCAGTAACATCAGTGTGTATGTTACATCAGTTTTACATAAGGGGAGATATGTGTCCATAAAGAGCACTACAACTTAATCTTAATTAAAACGTTATGCTGACCTCTAGTGGTCAGTATGAGAATCGTAAATGCATGGTGTTATACAATGTATTATTTTATTTTCCTGTCTGGAAAGATAATACTGCTACTAATGTGTTGCAGGTATCAGGGTAAAGAGGGCTGGGCCCCAGCCTCATACCTGAAGAAACTGAAAGATGACCTTTCCCCAAGGAAGAAGACTCTGACCGGCCCTGTGGAGATCATCGGAAATATAATGGAGATCAGTAACCTCCTCAACAAGAAAGCTGTAAGCGAGAAGGACATTCAGACTGATGGAGAGGCCACCAGCCCTGAGCGCCACATCTCCAAAAGTGAAATCAGTTTACCTATCCCATATGCCCAAGAGGCTGGAGTGGCACCACAGTGGTCGCTGGTTTAGGAATGAACTCTGGATCTAGCGCCGCCCTACAAGAGAACAAGAGCAGGGCAGAGCCGGGGTCACCTGCTATAGCCCGGGTGGCACCACACAGAGTTGAAATAGGTGAGTAAAGAGTTGGGTTATGACATGTTTGACTAAATTTATATATATATATATATATATATATATATATAAATAACTTGAAGTATTTATTCAAATAAAAATAGTTTGACAATTATAATTAAATTGTATTATATTGTTTTCTAATACAAATATATAGCTATAATTTAACTAAATATATTATCTTATTTTACTATATAATTGTACAATTATATAGCCATATTTTATATAATAAATATGTTTATTTTCCTGTTATTTTTGCACATAGGATTTGATGCCATAGGTAACATTTCTTTTTGGTAAACAGATGTTTCCTAACATTTTGTCCGGGTGTTGTGTACCTTGATAGTGTCTCTGTTGCTCAACATTCTGCCTGTAAACTGCTGTTTGTGCTACTTATTTATTGTGCTTACTTATTCGTCTAATACTAAATGTACACATATACAGCTGAAAAAAAAACCATAGTGCTGTACATTACATGACATTCATTCTTGTAAATCTGTTTTGTTGTGGATGGTACGATGAGCAGACTACTATTTCACCTTAACAGGTTCTTAACAGATGGCATATGATCCCCAAAATGCCTGGTGTTGGTTAAAACTGGCAGTGACTGATGTGCTGTATGCATGGCACTTTGTGCTAAAAACCTAAAAATAAAAAGATGAAACATGACATTTAAAGAGCCAATGTTCTTTTTAAGCTTCTCATTTTTTTTATTTTGTTTGCTCATTGGCTATTGCTTATTATTCTCAGTCATAACCAGGCCATTGCATTTCCCACACTACAGTATTTCTTTCTGATAAAAAAACATCTTGTTATGAACGCATGCTTGAGTGTGTTGGAACATGTCTCTAAACTCTTAATGAGAATTACTGATTGCACTGTAATCCAGTTTGGCTCCTATTTGACCTTTTAATTTTTTTAAATAACAAACAAATTTGGCAAGGAAAGGAAAACGGCAAACTCTCCTAATTTTCAAGTCCTAAATTTTATTAAGCTACAGTAATATTTGCTGTCTTGACATGAAAGACCGTTAATAAAATGTTTTGTGTTCACCTGGCAGGATCTCCAAACCTCAGGCAGAAACCTCCTCCTCGAAGAGATACAAATCTGGTAAGCAGACCAATATAATGAATTCATATTTTAAATTCATAGAGAGCAGCATTTACTTATTAGACAGTTCTGTCTTTCTCTTCAATACTCAAGGCTTTCCAGTTGCCCAAACCTCCAGAGGCCCCTACTGTGGAAGCGGAGTACTACACCATATCAGAGTTTCAATCCAGTATCTCAGATGGCATCAGCTTCCGTGGAGGACAAAAGGCTGATGTAAGGCAGATCAATTCATACTATAAAATGTGATTAAGATGTGAAAAAAACTAAATAGGAACATCTTTTGACTAATGAGATTGAGAATATTAAAAAGTATAAATATACTGTATACAGTTGAGTCAAAAACAGTCTCTTTAAACCTTAATATAAACATTTTCAGGATTGAAAATTAAAAATTACTATTTCTAAAGAGAAAAATTAGGATTATATAAGGGTTTTATACACACTTTAATAATGCAAACAAATTTGTGACATTAATTGTAAGATAAGCTTATTAATTAGTGGTGAATCGTGATGTTAAAAACTCACTGTATTAATAATAATTATATGTAATTGTATTATGTAAACATGTAATATGTGGTCTTCAGGTCATAGAGAAGAATTCTAGTGGTTGGTGGTATGTCCAGATCGGGGATATGGAGGGCTGGGCACCCTGCTCCTTTATCGATAAACGCAAGAAGCCCAACCTGAGCCGCGAACCAGCACACTTACCCGCCCTAAAGTTCCGCCCCCTGCTCCACCAGTCAAGAAACAGGACTCAGAGGAATCACCTTGTCTGGCTGGCTCTGCCTCCAAAGCTCCAGAATCTCCCAATCAGCGTGTCTATGAGGAGCCGGAATACGATGTTCCCGCCATTGGTTTTGACTCCGATCTGGACAGTAATCCTCCAAAACAAAAAATAAATAATTCCCCAAAATCAGAGCCCCGTAAGTTTGAAATTAAAAGCAACCCAGCAGCAGCTGAAAGAATTGCACAAGCTGGCAAAGCATCACCTTTACTAAAAGTGATGACCTCCCCCTTGAGGAAAAGAAACTCATTAGAAGATGTCAATAAGGAGGAGGCAATTTATGAAAATGAAGGCTTTAGGTTCTCCTCCGATGACTTTGCCAGAGGTTGCGATTCAGATACCCCAAGGAGTCTCACACTGGGTCGTAAACCCTTTGGGTCCTCCTCTGGAGGAGGGAAGCCCCTCCGGAAGGTAACGCCGGATCTAAGCAGGAGTCACTCTCTTGGCCGTGCTGAGAGACACAGCCCCAAGTCATCATCAGACGAATCTGGACGCAATCCCAAAAGAGAGCCTGTCATGCGAAAAGATGTGGAGATCCGGGTTGGTCAAAGTCCCTTAGCCAGGCCCAAACCAGTGGTGCGACCCAAACCTCTGCTTACAAAATCAGAGCCACAAAGTCCCGAAAGAATGGACATCAGCAGCCTACGCCGGCAGCTTCGGCCCACCGGAAGTCTTCGGCAAGGCCCGATCCGTGCAGTACGTGGCGGTGAAGATTCCGAGACTGCTTCCGTTGTGTCCTCGGAGGATTCCATCTCCTCAAGAAGCACCTCCGATCTCTCCAGCGTCTATTCCAAAGGTAGCCGAGGTGGGGAATCCGACCATGAAAGTGTGCTCTACAGGACCTCAAATGCCTACGAACGGGCCCAAGAGTCAGAGGTCAGCTTCCCAGCTGGTGTGGAGGTTGAGGTACTGGAGAAGCAGGAAAGTGGATGGTGGTATGTCCGTTGGGGCGATGATGAGGGATGGGCACCTACTTTCTACTTGGAGCCAGTCAAGCATACCCAAAATGTCGGTGTACAAGAATCCCGTGATGGCCCTCTTGTTGATCTTGGTAGCACCAACAAGTCCAACAGCCTCGAGAAAAATGAGCAGCGTGTTCAGGCCCTTAACAACCTAAACCAGCAGAACCTGAGGAGTATGAGCAACCCTAGCCCACCAATCCCATCCAAACCACCGGGGGGTTTTAGCAAACCAACCGCAATGCTGAACGGTTCAGGTGTACGGATGAGGAACAGTGTCCGTCAGGCAGCAGTGCGACCGCAGTCAGTGTTTGTGTCTCCACCACAGCCTCTGAAGGATACCAATATCCATACAGGGTCTTTGAGAAGAAATGAATCACTGGGTTCAGGTGACCACTTGAGGTCCACAGGTGGTGTAAGGCGAAACTCCTCCTTCACTGCCGTTCGACGGCAGGCGGTGACTGATGTACGGGTCAGGTCTGGGACCACCATTACAGCAACCCGCCGGAAGTTCAAGCCCCTTGATTGCTCAGAGAAACGGAATTCCAATCTCTACCGTAAGACCCAAGCCCATTGAGAAGACGGACCTCATTCACAACAACCTTCGAGAGGTTTACGTATCTATCGCTGACTACCGTGGTGACGAAGAGACCATGGGTTTCTCTGAGGGCACTAGTCTTGAAGTTCTGGAGAAGAATCCAAATGGATGGTGGTACTGCCAGGTTCTCGATGGCTTACAGAGACGTAAAGGCTGGGTACCATCTAACTACCTGGAGAGAAAAAAGTAATTCCCCAAAATGTTTTAAACATGCACAATTGTAATCAAAATGTAAAAAGAAGAACTGACTGAAGGACTTTTGGTTTGAAACGAGAGGGACAGAGCCTTTTAGAAAGGAGTTTACATTAAAACTAGAGAAATGCAGGTGAATGTTTAGCAAAATACCTGCCGTAACTTTATGCCAAATGGGTGCCTTCGTACATCTTTCACTGAATGTTAAGAGGAATCGGTCAAAAACCAGTGAAGCAACGAAAATACCAAACTTCAACTTAGTGCCACAGGCCTACAAGTACAGAAAGAAACAAACGTATTTTTGTTACAACAAAATACCAGTGAGAAAGATCATTTCAGCATAGGTGCATAACCAAAAGTGCAAATCCAATCTTAAGCACGTGTAAACAAGAAATTCCTTTTTAAAAATAGTTGAACATAAAAACCAACGTCAAACGTTATCTTAGCATTGAGTGTGCTCAAAGAAACAAAGCATAACTTTGACTGTTCTTTTTAAAAACTATCCTTTTTTTTCAATTGTTTAGTGTTGATGTTTGTGTTATATCTTCCTTAGAGATGTATTTCTGCTTTCTTGTAACATCCTAACACATCAAAACAGTCCCATTCTGTCCTGATTAGTTGCAGGTCGTTATTGTTTAAGTCTCTTTTGTCTTCCCCATTCTTTAAATATGCTCATGCCAAAATGAATAAAACCGGTTAAAGAAAAATAGTCTGTGAAAGCTACATGCATAGATCACCTCATGCCCATTTAATTATTGGGTTTAAACCCAAGTTTAGTTTACAAAGTGTATATGTTTGTATTAGGAGGATAGACAGCATCAGAGGACAGGACTTTAGATATTGCTGCTCAGTGTGTGCTAAATCTGTTCATTCAAGAAATCAGTACTGGAAATTATTTTGTTTTATCCCAGGGAAGTATAGTGGCATAACAGTGAGCCCAAAATGTGACCACACCAAAGAAGAATTACAGACGCATTTGCTAGTTTGTTTTAGAGTTAGTATTTATTTTATGGGTACAAATAAATACAGTGTATTCAGCAAAACCTAAACGTGGTTTCAGAACTGAGCACAAAGTATATTTACTTGTTATATCTGGAAGCACTTGATTTTTTTTTACCCAAAGAAAAGCACATTAATATGCAAGGATAATTTCTACATTACGATATTGCTGGGCAGTATTGAATCTGAAGTTAGACAATAAGCACTACTATCATAGTGTTTCATTTTCGACAAAGATATAAAATAAATTCACGAACTTTATCTTAGTCTATAGTCCAATCTCTAATTGTCTTCTTTAATTCTCAGATGTCTGAGCTCAGAATGATTACTTTCCCCTTATTCAGTCAAATAATATTCACAAACAGCATCAAACAATTGATGTTCAAGACTGCTGAAATATTTTTCTAATGAATAGTGTGAGCTCTTAAATGAGTTTAACACTACTTTTTTTATTTAGTTTTCTGCTGGACAGTATTTTAGTGTTAAACAGTTAAAACATTACCTGCTAGATTGCAGTTATATTCTATTAAGCAGAACATTGTTTATTTTGTCTTGTATGTTGGTGGTTGTGTGATCACACATGGACAATAATGACGAATGAAGTCGTTCGTTTGTTGTGAATCAATGCATTTGAGCTTTTTCTTGAATGCACTGGTTTAAAGATGCAGTACTTCATCAGCATATAATTTATTTTTTGTTGTATTTATAATTTTTTATGTTTTAAAAATAGGTTTTTAATACTGTCTTGAGAAGATTCCATTGTATTGTAATTCGACACTCTTTTAAAATGTGAAAATCTTGGTAGTTCTGTAGTAATTGGCTACTGCTATATTCTGAGCTTTTTTTATACCAAGATGATTTTTTTTTGTCTCTTATGTAGGCTGCTGTTAATTAGGCAGATGAATAATGTCTCATACTGTCCTAAAATTGGAAGCAGATTTTTTAAACCATTCTGAACATGCTTTCACATATTTTTAAATCTGAAATGCATTTTCAACCAAGCTGATTGCTGCACCTTTAGCAACTATGGGCACTTCCTTTCTCGTTATTGATCCACATATAATGCCAGATTATTTACACTTTTTTTAATTTCATTGTAACATCATCCTATCACTCCCAGATTTTTTTGTTTAAATTGACATTACAAAAAAAGAAAAGAAAATCGAAATAATAAATCAATCAATTCTAATTAAAAGCCAGCAGTAAAATGGGACCGATCAAATGACATAATATTTTATATAAAAACAGCAGGGCTCTGTAGTTATATAGTATATGTGGATCCCTAATTGTGACTGGACCAACTTTGATTTGATTGTTTCGTTTAAATGTTATCATTTAAAAAAAACAGCAATAATGGGATTTTAAAGTTGTAATTTGGGTGATTTTGTTTTTAACTTTTAAATTTGGAAATGAAAATCAAGCCATTGCATTCTCAATTGCAACTCTCTTTTTGACGATGGCATTATAGAAATGTGTTGATTCACTACAGCGCAGGGCTTGTGATTGATGTTGCTAAGCTCCATTTACACTTAGCTTTTTCTTCATTTGCGCCTATACAATTTACAAGGGAACTGTTAAGTGTCAAACTAGTTCTTATATTACTTGTGTATCTGCTAGCTTTGTTTTATGTGTTCTTTATTTATTTAGATTGTCAATGCTTTTTTTCATGAACAGTATTGTGTTTTTTTTTTTCTGTTCACTTTTGACATTGCTCAGATGGAATGAGGAAATGTGCAATACAAAAACAGGCATCTCACCAGTTAAGAACCATAGCATTGGAGAAATCTTTGTTTTTACTTAAAATTCTGACAATTTTATGTCAAATAATGCCTGGTTTTGTCCCATAGTTTCTTTTTATCCTCCGAGTCAAAATATATCAATGTGTGTTCAAATATGTTATGCTGAATGTTAAAATGCCCTCATAGATGGACGCAAATTTACAAATTTGAGATGGTGAGGCAAATCTATGAGCGCTATATGAGCGCTGCACCACACACTGCCTCTACATCCGCCCCTACATTTCACTGTTACCATGGCAAACTCTATCCTAAATCCCAATCGACTTACATACTGTATCATTGACAGGTTTATTGTTCAGTTTTCTTTAGTCTACTAACATGTTCATGTTTAGGTTTATTCTGCAAATCCAGGTTTAAGCTTTCCACACCTTAAAACAACGTGGGCTGCATATATTTGCTTCTCTTCCTGTCTGAATTCATTATTACGTGAGCTTACAATGCCTTTGAATTGGAATGCTTTTACTGAGAGTTTGAGAACAGAGAATTTCACTTTGGTTGAAAATGAAGGTTACGAGTGACTGTCTTTGAGTTTCTGGTCAAGAGAAGCTTTTTATGAGAGTTGAAATATCTTCACCTTTCCATGGTTAAACAGGCCCTCTCAGATTGTTTCGTTTGTGTTTTCTTTTCTGTTTTCCTTTTGTATAATCATATTAAGATTTATGTTTTTGTGGGAGAATGTATGGGATATATTTACAGGAATGTCCCAGGTTCTGTGACATGGTGTTGAAAATAATTTCAACCAACCGATCTCTTGAGAAAATGTAACTATTTCACGAGTTACAGTGATTTTGTACAATGTCATTAGGACAGAAACGTGTTTGTTTGTTTATGTTGTTTTTTTTATAGAAAAAAAGCCATCATCATCATTCAAACATCCATGAATTTGTATGATGCAATTCATACAGAAATGTACAATTTTACGACGTTAGCAAAAATGTCCACCTTCATGTATTCTAAAGTCAATGAATTTGAAGGACATGATTAATACGGAAACATAAAGTTCGTAAAAAAAAAACTTAGCATGGAGGTCTTCCCTCGTGAATTCAAAAGTTAGCTTTAAGGTCCATCTTCATGAATTCAAACTAAGGTTCATGAAATTTGTATGATGGGATTCATTCGGAAACACAATTTTTAGACAAATCTTAGCATGAAGGTTCACCTTTGTGAATTCGAAGGTCCATGTAGTTATGTTTCATACTGGAATATACACATTTTTAGAAAAGTATGAAGATCCACCCTTAAACCTAACCGTCAGTGGGGTGTAACCAGATAATACGGAAATGTCCAAAATAAATTATTATCGTTATGAATTGCAAGGATGTGTTGGTTCTCAATATACAACACTTACCCTGTTAAAAAAAACAATAGAAGCCCAAAATACCATTATGAACCATTAGCTTTTTCCTGTAAAGCCATTACTAAATTCATTTTTGTAGTGTGTTTTGGGCATTTTTCTAATGTGATTTAACATCCCACCAATAGAATCCATCACATACCAGTAGAAACCATTATAGTTTCCATTAAAACCAATACAATTCCCATTAAAACCATTACATTTTCTATTGTTTTTCAGCAGGGTAGTCTTGAACCTGGAACATCCTTTAAGCTCCTGAATCGGAATAGAAGAATGTTGCTTTACGAAAATAAGATTGTGGGTGTATCTTTCCTTGTTTGGCGTATCCTGTGGTGGTTTGTGTACGGGAGTTTTTAAACGGTGGAAAGTGAAGGTGAACAGAGGGAATGTTTGTTTATGATGTTTGGTTAGAAGAGAATCCAGTCAGGTAGGGTTAGACATGATTAAACCGCTATAATGGACTTGAAGAAGTGCTCATCGTGGAAAGAAAAGCAAGGCTTTTTATGATAATTAGCACTTCAGAGAAGCTTCCCGCTAGCAGCAGGCAGCTCATTATGATGTTACAGTGGCACTGCATTGTCATAACAGCACTAGTAAAGCGCAGTGTTCTAGAAACACACTAGTTGTTTCTATTGGAAAACTGACTGCAACTTAATTCAAGCGAGCAGCCTTGTTTTCAAGGCCATTGTTTCTCAAAACATGCCTTATTAGTGCTTGAGTACACAAGCTGAGGTTTAGAAACTTGCTAACGGATATCCACCCCAGCTCGCTGCTGCTGCAGACCTCTTTATAACACTTAAAAAGTTACTGACAGAATGTGTAAAAAAATAGGACTGCTCGTCTCCAGCTCACCCACCGCGGTGTCAGGAGTACAAGCACACTGTGAAATCACATTACCCGAGTGCTCGGTTAATTACAGATGCTTGAGAAGAGCGCCGTGAATACAAATGTCACACTGATTCTGGATGTCGAGCTGCTGGGGGCTTGAATCAGATGCCGAGATAGATTGATCGGGTCTCTAATGGCTCACAGCATGTCGAGATGTATTAACATCATCAAGAGGAATCATTTGAGCTTCCTGCGTCAGCGAAAGGCTAGATGCACTGAGGCGTCTATATGTTGTGTTGGTGTACAACAAAAGTTGTAAGAATGTACGTGATTGATTGCATCGGATGTCATTTGCAGGGCTTGGAAAACCTGGACGTTTTAAAAGTGTGAGTTTCAAGCCTGGAAAAGTCATTGATGAAAACGTGTTTCATTGGAAGAATTGCTTGGTTGCTGGAAAATTCCTGGAAATTAATTTGTCAAAAGTTACAAGTACCACCCTGTGACTATTTCTACTAAAACATTTGATACATTTTATCAATAATTTGACATATCTCATGCGACCTTAGCTGGATAATAAGGAAGTAGGCCTGTTTTAGGCATGGATTATGGTGGAGAGAGTTGAATGTGTGCTAGGTTTGATTTATGAAGTGTTGAAAGGAGTTTGGTAGGTTTTATTTATCTTTTTCTGTGTTCATTTGCATTTTTGATCAGATGCATCAGTGTTTATTGTGAGGCGGCAGGGTGTGTTTATGTGTTCACTTTGATGCGAACAAGTGCAGAAAGGGAACATGCTGCGGCAGTCTAATCTCTTGCTGTTTTGTGTCCCTGTCTCTGCTCGCCTGTCTGCACTAATTACCATTACTCTCCTCTTAATTAACAGTTACGAAAAACAGCACGTGGGGCCAGTGACATCTTGCTTAAAAGAATGTTTTGATGAGCGTCACTCTGAAATTTACATTTATTGAGGTTTGCGTTCATCATGCACCCTCTTAACAGACTGCTTATATGGGATTTTATCATTTTTTTCTAAATATGATCTTATACATGTATAGCGTGTATTATTGTACAGTCTTTGAACTATTTCAAAAAGACTTTTTCAAACAAAGTTCAATTCTCAGACAGGAAGTGAAGATGCCTACAGTAAATAATACGCCACAATGTTTCTCTGTTACAGACCATTGGATGTAAGGAATGTTTGGTTGGATATTTGCTAAACCCTCTTGTCATAAGATATAGTAAAAAGTGTGCTCTTGGACATATTGAGAAAAGGCCTTGCATTGATATTATTCAGCGCTCAGCCAAATATACATTTTGTATGCATTTCTTTGAAAGATCTAAAGGTCTACATCTTCAGCTTTCATTTTCAGCATTTTTTTTTTTTTACTTTGTTTTGTTTTTGTACCTTTTTATGTTTACATTGTATCTTGCATTGTTCTAAAGGAAAACACAATAAAATGTATCCTCCTTGTTCTTAGATCTCATTGTCATGCTTTGGTCTACATTCAGCAGAGAACATTCATCTTTCATAGATTTATATGCAGAGATTTGAGTCAGGTGTTTGCCAGTCAAAGATTTAAGGATCATGTCTCTAAATCCATCACACCATTTGTCTTTTTCAAGAACATGGTGGAGCAATGATAGTTCACAAAAAGTATAAAAACAAGTATAATTTGGAATAGCATGCATATTAACATACTATTTCTATTTCTGCAGTATAGTAGACTTTATACAAAAATATGCACATTTCTATTTGCATGGCATGAATTACCCAAAATGACATTTTCAAAACTATCGTGGAGTACAATACCTCACAATGTAGTGCTACAATGATTGGCTTTACTTTTACTTTCTACGGTGAAGTACTAGAGTAAAATTAAAGTATTTAATTGGACTGCCAAGATGATTGGATAAAATGTAATCAAAAACATTAAATAACCATATTCATTTCTAAGATGATAACTAGACAGCACTCACATACGTGATGAAGCCATGTAACAATAATTTTGCAAGGTTATTACTTTCTAAATGTTATTCTCGGCTAGCATGCTAACATAACTCTTGATATTGCTGCAGTAAATATATATATAGGCTACTTAGCTTTTGTATATAGTAACCAGGAGTCATACAACGCACAAGTGGAATATTGAATCCCACTTGATGGATGAGTTTTCCACTAGCAAAAGAGCACTGCAGTGCTATATTTTAGGCCATTTGCATTACGTTCCCAGCCACAGAACCATCTTTAGGCCAGTGAGAAAGTTAGAATCACCCTGGTTTATTGGCTTTTAGATTAATGCAGAAAATAAGCTGTATGACCAACAAAAGTTTACTATTCTTTGAAGTTTTGATCATCATGATAATAGCACAACAAATTTTGAAGCCTATACATTCGGCAGAAGTAAAAAGCTAAACGAACCATGGTAGAATGACTTAAACATCTATGCTTCCAGCAACTTTTCAGTCTTTATTTCAGAAATGTTTTCCCTGACAGTTTAAATTATAATAGTTTGCAAGAGTGCAGATATTAACGGTGAAAGCAGACTGGAGAGTAGATAAGTTTTCCTGTTTGGTTTGATGATGTTTCATGTCCCTGACACTTCTGTAGTCACACAGCCACTTGCTAGCAACTGCCTTTTTCAAGACAAGTTTTAAAAACACAAGGTAGCCCACATTATGTATTTTATGTAGCCTAGTAGAATAAAATGAGAATGAAAATATCTTCAGATTGAAGTCAGTCATTTAACCAAAACCCCCCAAAATTAAGGACGGAAGCACACATGCTAAAATGCTAACTGGTTTCTGTGTTTTGACCTAGAAATGATGTCATCCCTTCAGCACTCTATGCCAAGGTCGTTTCCCAGGGAAAGCAAGAATAAAGCGTACCTTGAATGCGGTGTAAGCATCTGCCAAACGCATCAGTGTAGGCCTAAATGCAAATTAATTGATCAATATCAGATATTCAGTTTCGTTTCAATTAGTATGCAGTTAATTGATATCCATCCATTCCCCGCGGAAAGACGCCAGTTTGTAACACAGGTGACAAACTCCATTGGTTCTCGCCTTTCACGTGACGGATCTTGACGCGCCATATTGAATATATTCAGACGGAAAAGAAAATATATATATGCGTGTATTTTCAGTGTTTAACGACTCGTATATCTACTCACTACACAAAACTACTGTATGATTTTTAAAAGGGATATTCTGAAAAGCAGGGACTCGAGGGTGAGTAAAAGATTACATCGTTTTTAATCAGGTGATTTATTCTTTTAAACAGGGATAAGTGGCCTATTTGACCAGTGTGCAATTGTTAAATGAATACGAAAAAGCTTTCGGTAAAGCTGTACGTTGACTGTAAGTAAACCTGACTGCAGTCCCATAACAGAATGAATTGTGAAGCACAATAGTATGTATACCTTAAGGTGAATTGCCAGTTTCTACGTATTTTGCTGAACCATAGAGGTGTAATGTGTAAAGAATGAAGTCTCTCACTCATTTCTAATTGTTTGTGGACACTGTCATAATAGAGAAAGAGACAGTCATTTTGTCCACTAGGGGGCAGCCTTAAACAGGCTTGAACCAACATGTCAAATGACTAAATCTAGATGGAAATAGTGTTCACAGTGGGTTGTCGCCCTGGTTGGTCTCAGAAATCCCTAACTATGAGGGGAGATCTTCATCCTCCTCCTCTCAGCTCCAGAGCACAGCATCAAAGACGACTTTCATCCTTCATCTGCACACCTCTGATCTCAGCCATGTCAAGTGTTCATGTTAATCCACCTTGAATGTCTGATTCAGGGTCAGGTTGACATCACGGTTCATACTGTATATTTTCAGACTTAATTTTGAATTCTTGGTCAGATGCGGGGAATTATAGATCACTTCATATAGGGTGTATTTGAAGCATTTGTCACTCTTTAAATTGTGGGTGTTGTGTTATAGAGGTGTAAATGAAACGCACTTGAAGCACAATTGTGTCATACATGTTTACATTTTAACAAAGAAGGCACAGAATAGACACACCACTTGCTGAAACGCATCTGCAAAGTTTATTGACAGAAAAAACAAAGCTTCATAAACTGATCACAGACTTTAAGAAGAAAACAATTCTGAACATGGGTTTGATTCAAAAACTGAATGCCAAAATAAGATGAGACATTTCTCGTGACTAAATCAATACTGACCTCATGGACTCTATGAATCAATAATTCAATTAACACAGCCCTTGAATGAACCCTGGGAATGAGGAATCATACCTTTTAGATTTAATATTAGTTTGGTCCCACTGTTCACCAATGGGTAATGAGTGAACACACTGGAAACAACAATTACTAGGATAAAGAAAAGCAATTCCAATTGTTTTTTAAAAACATGTATATATAATAAGATAAAAAAGCTTTTTTATCACCATTGAAAAAATATTCAGATTTTATCAACATTGAAATTATTTAAGGTTGGGGTGATAATTTATGCAATCCCTGATCCCATTTGTGGTTACTTCACCAAACATCAAAACTTTTGTTTTCCTGAAACAGTGTGCGAATATGGCTGGTTTCATTAGGCCTATATCTTTGTCTTTGATTAAAAATGATCCAACACAGGAAGGCTAAATAAGATAATTTACCACAGATTCTGCAACACACTTCAGATTCAACACACCGTACTCTACACATGATACATAAATAAAGTACATTACAGGGTCGACAACAATCAAAAGTGAATCCAACCGTGGTGTATCGGTAAGGACTGTCTTCTGAAGGTCCTCAGAAAAAACAAGGTGGAGAAGCGAGAATGTAAAATACATAATCCCATTCTATAGCGATTTCATTTCAAGCATTTAAATGATAGAAATATGGGGTAAGATTAGTACACTTATTCAAACAGAATTAATTTCAATTTGTCCAAATATCAATAGAAAGATGATGTCAAAAATGGGTAAATTTGTTCAAAAACTACAATCAAATTTTATAAAGTGACAGAAACATAAAGATTGCCCTTATATTACACCCTAAATTGGGCAATAATCATAAAATACAAAACTGGGGTGAAAAGAAAAATACATTTGGGGGAATCAATCTTGAATCTTTTAAAGTGACGGAAATATATATAAAAAAGTGCAATGTTTTTTTTAATGAAAACTTTGTCAATTTGATGGTTTTAAAAAGGTTTGTAAAGTTTTTCTAAAATCTTTAAAACGAACGCTGTAAATAGAAATATTGGGCCTTTAGGGAATTTTCAGAACTGTATGAACTTTTAGCAAGTTCAGTTCAGTAAAATTTCACCATAAATAGACACCAGAAGAAAATATGTTGCCAATGAAGTCATAAAACACCTGATATCAAAGGGAGTGTACATAATCTTTAGTTAATCTTGCTCCCAACAAAAAGCTGCTTATGATTGTTTACTGCGACACCCCTGATTGGTGTTCTGCTCACAGCTCGTTGGGTACAAGAAAACCAGCGCACAATTCAAGAAATACACTGACAAGCAAACTATACAATCATCATTTCGGTCCAATAATTCAAAAAAAGATACAAATAATAATAAAAACAAAGCGCTATAGCAACACCTCAGATACAGCTATGCTAATAGATTCTTCTAATTAACATAAATTAACATTCAAAAGTGAATCACCACTTCAAACAATAGAGTACAACTCCTGACAGAATATCTTGTCAAGACTGACAGGACATTTTCTCGACACGGTGTTAGCATTGCCTGAAGGAGAGCTGGCTAATACTAATAGCAGCATGAATTTAAGCGCCAGTCATCACGATTGCTTTACACAAGCTAACAGGCTAGTTATGAACAATATTAGCCTGCAGTCCATTGTAGTTCACTGATATTACTCTTGAGCTGCTTTAACATCCTCACGCACACAAATGCACATCGTTGTGTCTTCTTTTGCTTATTTGCCATAGGTAGCAAAATGTGATCTGGATTTCTAAAAAGAATTTGATTATGGATTGTGTGGGATGTTGGAGTGAAGTTTATAGGGGATCTAAAACAAAACATCAAACCTGCTCCTGCTATCCGCTGACCTGAATGCAGATTATCTGTCACATCAAGATGAATAAGACATCTGACCTCACCAATCTCATGAAAACATCACATTTCAAGATTTGTTAAAGATTATAAAGACAATGAAAAAAGACACATGCACAATTAAGCATATTTCCCACACATAAGAATGTTTTGCTTTACATTTTTTGGTGATTTTCATGATTTTATCTGCTTAAAATAAATGTACTATACATACTATAATACAAACAATAAATACAATTTTGACTATATACCATTATTATTTATCAGTGTGCAGAATATGCACTGCAATGGACATTTAATTTTTTTTCATTAAGGGGGAATATTTGCTTAATTGTCGTAAATGCAAATGTTAAATATTTCATTGTCTTGAAATCAAAATGCAATTTCCTATTTCTTTCTTTAGATTTTTAAGGTGAAATATGACATTCTTGACAGGTTTTGTGACATTCATCCATGCATTTCACCTCTACAATATAAAACTGTATTAACTTCAATCTCTCAGTGGAATAAGGGAAGGAGTTCACTTGTCAATGGTACAGCAGCAGGACTTTCTATATAGTCCTTATTTACACTCTTAAAAATAAAGGTGCTTCAAGATGTCATAGAAGAACCCTTTTTTGTCTAAATGGTTCCATAAAGAACCTTTAACATCTGAAGAACCTTTCTGTTTCACAAAAGGTTATTTGTGGTGAAAGAGGGTTCTTCAGATTATAAAAAGGTAAGGAAGAGATGGTTCTTTAAAGAACATTTGAATGGTTCTTTTGTGTAACCAAAAATGGTTATTTTATGGCATCGCTTGAAGAACCTTTTGAAGCAGCTTTATTTTTAAGAGTGTACCTCGAGAAGCTGTTTGGATGCAGTTGTAAAGCTTCAAAAGAGAAGTCTGCTGTCAAATGCCTTTTTTACCATGAATTTAGCTTTGGGGGTGAGTCAAAAAGAAATTGATCATCTTTTTGACCCTGATTTTTTCGTTCTTAGTGCCAGCAGGAACACTGAGTCGGTCCTGTTTCCCAAACATATTCCATTTTAATCAATTTGCTATTTCATCTCTGGCCTGTGCTTGCAATTATCCCCATATACACAATGTTTGGCCTACAGAAACTGTTGGCAGTAGGGGCTGGGAGATATATGGAGTAACTGGGCAAATCAAATATCCTCTCACCACAAATGACTCTTTCATTGGTTAATGCCTCAAGGCTGTTTTCCTTCTTCCAAGATTTTGCTCTCCATGGCAACATTGCGAATGCTTTCGCAGAAAACCCAGAGTGTGCATGTCCCAATCGACAGTCGAGAACAAGTTCACAGTAAATCAAGATTTGATTAGACCAACATGTTTTAGGATCGTGAGATGATGTGCTCTATTTAACCGCACTTTTCTGTGGCGATTACATTTCCCAGCGCCATTGAATCAATTAAGATATCCAATATTAATGTTCCTTAAATTAGTTGTTATATATACGTGTATCTGCCACGACTCATTGGTTAATCATTCCTGTGTATTGTTTAAAAAATATGTCTCTTTATTTCCACCACAATGTCCTGCTTGTTGAACGCACGCATAAGCAAAATTATAGCGGATAATTAGCTGACTTCACCTGCTACCTACCAAAGCTTCGTCACATTACGAAACACATGATCAAATAGTCATCAATGCACAAAGACCTCCAGATCAACTCACCTTATAGCATGTAATATAGACAATCTGTCGGTTACACAACTAGCATGAAATGGTGAAGTATATAAAAAGCAGTGTACCTTTATAAATGTCTTTCTGTCTCTGTCTCAGCCCAGCACAGACAAAAATTGTGAATCACTGAGACGTTTTTGTATGAATTTCAATGGTAAAAGTGCCTTAACTTGTCTGACTAGAGAGGACAGCAGAAGGAAAAAATAATAGACTGTAACACCCCCTATTGAATATGATTCCAGCTTTAAAGGATTTGCAGCTATGCTATGAATGAGAGTCTATTATGGCTCACGGAGAAGGTAGAAGAAATGGGAGATGTGCAACCTTGAATATCTCCTGTGTCACCTGAAATGTCCTGAATTCGATGAAATACGGTCTATGATTTGTCTTACGTCAGTTGAAAAGCCGTATGCTTCTATAAAGCAGCAACATCACTGGTTACCATAGCAACAGAGACTTGAGCATGAAATACAAAAGACCTTTGTGAATGGATGCCTGAGCCTCGAAGGTTCAAAGGTTCAAAAGTCATCGCCATGGGAAAGGAGACCCATGCAGTGCCTGAACTGAGACACCAACCCTCTCTTGAAACAGAGATCTATTAGATTAGATCCTTAATGGCCCTTATGAGACTTGGGTTTGGGGCGAGGGGCCCCCTAAGTGCTCCGGTAGGTCTTTATAATGTCTTTGATAGCTCTCCTACAGATAGGACAGCTAGCGTTGGCCATTTTTTTGAGGCGAAGGCCACAGGTGTAGCAGAGACACATGTGTCCGCAGGCGTAGATGACCGTGTCCACTGTGTTTTCATAGCAGATAGAACACTCGTCCTGCCATGAGCCTGAGGCAGATGGGAAAGTGGGAGATTTGGGGAGACTGACAGGTGAGTTGGGTGTTGTTCCTGTGACAGGAAAAAAAAAGGATTACATTCACTCATTTCTAACTGGAGCAGTTATGAAATACAGTATGTCTGATCATACAGACCTTCCGTGGAGCTGCAGAAAGCAGCAGAACAGCCACGTTCATTGAGATTGGGCTCTGGGCTTCCACCGCACAGGCCTGAGGGTGAGAGGGGCGAGGCAGAGGGAGAGCCAGGGCTGGATGGGGCACGAGCATCACCCAAGAAAGTGGTGCCTGAAAATAATGTTATTAAAAATAAAAAATGTTATGGCAACATGTAGTGAAAAATAAATGTTCAGTTTTTAACTAAATAGTACTTTAATATAAGGAAAAGTGTTGATAAAGATTGTTTTGTTACAATACATGATTAAATATGTATATGATCAATTATTGAGGGGTGGGGTTGTTCAATTTCTAACCTGTAAATTGTTAATGGAATCATTGAGGAAGTCATTAATTGAATTTGTGAACTGACTCATTAACTTTCTAAACAATCATCGCTTAATAATGTTTTATTTCTGGGCCTTTTTGTAATATAGATTAGATGGTCAGTGAACACTGAGAAAACATTTAAAGAAGACCATACAAGGAGATGTAGCCTATATCTGAAGCTGTTATTGTAACTGTGAACCCTCTTCGCAGAACTACATGGAACATAATGTAAAATGGCACATGTGCTGTATTTGTGAATGTTTTTTTTTGTTTCACTAATCTCAGTACATTGTTCTGGCTGCAGGAGCTTAGGATGTAATCTGAATCTGACACCTTTAAAGACCATAATGCCCTGTGATTCATTAACAGATCTGACACTCAGGATACAAAATAGGGAAGCCACCTTGCATTAACCAGCAGTTTAATAGCAGACCTAATCTATACAGCTTGAATAAAATAGAACAGCAATTCTCACCCTTTGGAGCACTTATTGAGTTATTCACTGAACTTCAAATAAATTCAGCCTACTGATTGGTTGCTCATATGGCAACATGTAGTGAAAAATAAATGTTCAGTTTTTAACTAAATAGTACTTTAATATAAGGAAAAGTGTTGATAAAGATTGTTTTGTTACAATACATGATTAAATATGGTGTATATGATCAATTATTGGAGGGGTGGGGTTTGTTCAATTTCTAATAGAATTGTTAATGGAATCATCGAGGAAGTCATTAATTGGAATTTGAATCGGAACTGGACTCATTAACTTTCTAACAATTTCCACCCTTAATAAGGGCCACGGTAAGATTTCTGGGCCTTTTAATGTAGTCTGTAGAGCTGAAACTGAATTAAATTGAACTGACCTCATTTCTAGTTTACTGGATCTTATGAAATATGTGTGTGTAAATGAGAGGGAAAATTGGCTGAACTGAAACTAACCTGACCCAAAACCCCAAAATATATGATCCTCTGAGGTTAGTCTATATGTGTGTGTAGTGTTCATTTTATATGAATATAATATTATATGGGAGTCAGTGGGATTCCCCAAGGTCTTGTTTTAAGTCCGCCAGTGATTTTATTTACTTGTGTGTGTTCTTTGCTCACATGTTTGCATACAGTATGTTAGTCCTACAGCATGACCCTTTATTAAGATGGAGACAGGATGAGGGGTTATATATGGGGTGGGGGTCCACTGAGCATGATCCTTTGTGAGTCTGACATGCCATTCCACCTTCTTGTCATTCCACACATAAACATATAATAAATCCCCTTCTCTAGGCCTCAGCAACTGGCCCTGGATCACAAGGGCCAGGCCTCTTCAAGAGCATCTCTACTAGATTAACAGGGACACATGAACAGCTGAGTCTCATAACCTCCACCCGTAGAGGGAGAGACTTCAAAAAACCTATTAGAGAAAGTCAGGCCTCTGTAAAGCCTTTTGTCATGTCATGTGCAAACATGGCAGAAAGGCTTTTCTGTATTTTGAATACCAAAAAGGTACTGACTACACCAGCGTGCATGGTATAAACAGTCACATTGTGCATCTGTCAAATAATTCTGTTTATGCTTAAGCAAAGGTGTGAGCTGCATGTCTTCACATATGTTCTACATTAGGGGTCAACAAGTATATTTCATATGCACAGTCTCTGTCTGTCTTTTCACCAGTTGTATAGTCTCTGATACCATCACCTACAGTAAAACTTATTAAAATCATCTGCCAGTTGTTGATTCTCCAGAGTGCTGGGGGATGGTGTCTTGTAATTCGTAATGTCTTTTAAACCTTTCCACACTGAAGCAGAATCACTGGAAGAAAATGTGTTCTTAGCTTGCCAGAACAATTCCTCTTTGCCACTCTGATCTCCTTTTCCAGATTGTATTTGGCCTGTTTATACAAAACTATATCCCCCTTTCTGTAAGCATCTTCTTTGGCCTGACGGAGCTGTCTGAGTTTTGCAGTGAACCATGGTTTGTCATTGTTGTAGGTTAAACGAGTCCTGGTAGGAATGCACATATCCTCACAGAAACTAATATAAGATGTTACAGTCTCTGTGAGCTCATCCAGACCGTTTGTAGCAGCCTCAAAAACACACCGATCAGTGAGGTCAAAACAAGCTTTTAAATCTTGCTCTGCTTCATAAGTCCACCTTTTAACAGTTCTTAATACAGGTTAATTTAGATCAGATCAGCGAGTTTCTGTAAAGCTGAGCTCACGTGTGCTTGCGGAGGAATGTAGACACTCATGAGAATGAAGGAACAAATCTCCCGCGGCGAGTAGAACAGCTTGAAGTTAATGAAGAGCGTTTCTAGATCTGAACAGCACAACTTCTTTAACACATCTGTACACCACCTCTCATTGATGTAAAAGCACATCCCACACCACACGATTTCCCCATTGATTTCACATTGCGATCTGCTCTGATCAGCTGGAAATTCACCATATTTAACGCACCGTCTGGTATTGCGTCATTTAGCCAGGTTTCCGTGAAACACAGAGCAGCAGAGTTGGAAAAATCCTCATTAGTCTGGAAAAGCAGAAGAAGTTTGTCTGTTTTGTTGGGTAGAGAGCGGAGATTCGCCAGATGGATGCTAGGCAATGGCGCTCTTAATCCGCGCTGACGAAAGCTTCACGAGCGCACCGGCCCGTTTCTCCCGTCTGCGCGTCCTGTGGTGTCTAAACAGCACCGCGGCTCCACCGACTTCAATGTCCAGCAAAACATCCGAATAATCAAAATCTGATAAAATATTTTGTGGTGTGTTCTGCCGAATGTTTAGCAGTTCATCCCTGGTAAAACTGATTGTGTTTTAGAAACAAAAAACAGGAAAAACTAACAAAAACATTACAAACACTGAAGAGCAAAGCACTGTAGCTGCCATGAGTGGCGGGCGCCATGACATGAAAACATGATTAATATTGTTATATTACTTATCATCATTTACCTAGAACTAAAACCTAAAGCCTAAGCTTACATAAAACTTCATTCTTTTGCAGTCTTGCAAGCTCTGGTATTTCTTTTACATTTAATCTTCATTTCTTTCTTCCAGGTTTTCTCATATTTCATGTCTTTGTATATTCCCTCTCCCGTTACTGTTGAATGAGCACAATGAGACCATTTTCTAACAAGTAAATTGTTATTACAATGACGTTTTGAACCTTGAATCTTGAAAGAACAAAAGCATTATGCTAAGAGGGGAAATGGGAATGAGAAATAGAGAGAAGAGATGTAAACGAGAGAAATGTTCTCAAATGAAGTGTGAATCGCCCACTCTCCTCTTCACTTTCTCATTTCCTTTCCTTCACCGCATGCTAATGAGATGGGGTGAGTGCATTAGTGGAGGGAGGGGAATGTGCTTCCAGTGACTCAGACATCTTGGAGAGTGCACACAAAGCTAACAGAGGTCAGGGACCACCCACACAATCTGTTCCTTCCTGTTTTTAGCTGTGTATGTTTTTGTGTGCACATACTTTGAGTTCAAACTTTATTGGGAGCGTGTCAGTCGCAGGTGCGTGGGTGAGACCTGGTGTTCTGAAAGTTTACTGGAGCGTGCTTGTATTTGTGGTATCAACAAAATTCAAGTGATTAAAATCAAATGAACAAAGCTTTGAAATTAATCTGTTGATACCAAAAATAGCAACAGCACAGGCTTGTAAAGTTCTTTACATACTTTGTATATCTTAGTGGTTATATCTTCTTCTCCTTTGAAATATATGCAAATTTGAGGGCATAAACATGCTCAAACTCATTAACCTGTTAGCCAGCACTCCCCATTTTGGGACTCATAGTTGAAAAGACTTACCTAACTTAAAATCATAACAGTTGCTGACTTCAGTGTGCTACACACGCAATTTTGGTGACTTTGCAAAGAAGACCCTTTGGGCTTTACTAAATGGGTTGAAAGTTTATATTTCAAATCTGAAGAAGATACCATGAAAAATGACATTTTTGCTGAGACTATACAGTATATAGCCCCCCCCCCCCACGTTTGAGGAAAAATATTTATTTACCAAGTGTATTGAAGAGTTCTACAAACTATTATACTATTTTATTTATTATACATACCACTGTATGTTTTTCAATAATACAATTATTATAAACCGAATCTTAGACATCATATAAGTGATTTATTTGACCACTAAAACATGCAATAAGAATAATTTGTGTAATAAAAAGTAAAGTGAAAAAATAGCTTTGTATGTAATACATACTCACGTACATACTCTGATTGCCAGACATACACTGATATGGCCAGACTTTCACACTGATTGCTGTTAATAGTCAGTAATCACACACTGATGTGCGGGTAATACAGATGATAATCATACAGATATGGGCAATATAGTCCATAATGTCCGAACGGCATTCATAGTGATAGACCTATTCAGTCAGAGTAATCACAGCTGATTATCAGCCACACAGATGCTAATCATACAGATACAGCCACATTCTCCACAAAAAACACATACATATATTAAATGTTGAAAAAAAAGGTTTATTTTGTCCTAAAAGCCGATCGCTAAGTTCCGCCCCATCACATGACAGGTGTGTCACAGCGTGCGTCACAGCCCTCGGGAGAGAGCGCCAGAATTCAAATAAACAATTTGCAGCTTTTTTGCCCCACTTTTTGATTGTCTCATTCTGTCTGTAATACTATATACTACAAAACCATGTGGTTTTTTACAACCAAGACGGAGTTTGAGCGTGAGCTATTCCAAAACGGATACAAACAATAACTATCCCTGAAGAAAGGAGACGTAAACAAAGGAATATCCATCCATAGAACAACGTTATTGCTTCATTTCACTTCGTTAAAGTGCTCGATCTGATGTTGTTCCGTGGACCCTTACCTCTCTAACTAAACCGGGATTTACAGCAGTGGATGCGTTTGTGACTCAATATTACACGAAGCTGGTATGTACTGCTTTTTTATTATGGATGGTTTGATGTGTTCTGCTTACACAAATTTAGCAAATATATTCCTTATAAGCTTTCCATCGAAAAACAGCGATCTATCCGATGCTTGAGGCTTAGACCTTCAGAATGATATATAGTTTGTCAAGATTAATTTTGTTTCATTTAATCTATTTGTAAACAATGACGTGTGCAAACAAAGAGCGTTCAGTGCGTTGGCGTCCTTATGCAGCTTAACAGCCTCATTTATCGGAAGTTAGCTAAGTGTAAAAGCATGCTACTATGCCATAAAACCAGAAGTTGTTGTAGCTGGTGTTGCTACATCAGATCAGGCATCTGCTGATAGATGCGGATTTCAAATGTTCCGTGTACTTCTGTGTGAGCACTCGGTGAAGAGCATGAAGTGATGATCGTGGTGGCCAATTACAGTCATATCGATTGAGCGTGTGTTCACAATGGCCAATCAGCGGTGTTTAAAAATCCGTTCAACAGTGCTCAAATGTTAGCGAGAAATTTAGTTTTTTTAGTACCAACTGGTTCTGAAGTCTGTACTTTTGACAACACTAGTTAAGATGCAATGTCCAATCTTCCCCAAAGTCAGTCCTGGCCTGAATACATTTAAAGTTACTGTATACTCATAACGCCCTGAAAACACCCAAAGTGTTTTTTTTAAGTCAGACTAACACACCTAGATAATGTAATGCAGAACTAAAAATGTGGCATGCTTACCTAGAATCCTTAGCTGCGTAACAGCACCATGCAGTCCAAAGAACATCCAGAGTGGTCTTGAGTTGTCCACACACACCTGCATCCCAACATTGTTGCCATTATGACTCAGAATGACTTCCCCTTCCTGTGTGACCAGGAAACCCAGGATATCGCCACTCTGCAAAGCAGTAGGCACCCTGCACACCGCCCAGAATTCCTTACGGTCCACTAGCGCCTCAGGATTGTAAGGGAGGTCGCTAGGGCGAAGCACTGCTGGGTCACATGACGTCACACCATATGAGAGAGACCCAGATCGAGCAGGGCTGGACTTAATGACTTTGATGAAGATGGTTTCACCAATTCGCAATGGGCGATCTGTGAAGACCAGCGTGCGTTCTTCGCGGTTGTTTTCGGATCGGGCCACGGTCTGTTCGTTAAGGGTTTTGATGTGGGCACCTCGGAGCTGGTGGAAACGTAGGTCACATTCCAAGGTGTGAGGAAGCAGTGATGACTGCTGGGAGTTCATGGAATTTTGAGGAATGGGGCAGGCGACGGGGGCGGGAGGGAGCCGATGTCTGGTATCATCTTGTTGCAGGTTAAGATCGCAAAGACTGACGGACAGGCGGGAGGTGTCCGCTTCACGTCGTAACGCGGTGGATCCACGTACTGTGGTGAAGGATCGTGGGCGGAGAAGGTCTGGAGGGACGACTTCACTGTCTGTGGGACAGAGGTAGGATATGTAGTTAGCTATCAGTTATCAAATTAGCCTTTTGTATTACACAGTATGGTTTTATTCAATGGTTGATCCTAGATAATAAAAAACTATCGGGTGGTTATTTAGCCCTGCAGATTTAAATGTCTATCACTAATTATGCAATACTGGAAAAAACATGCTGGTTAGGTATGTTTTGAAGCATGGCAGCTGGTTTTAGCTGATCCTGATCTGGTTTAAGCTTAACATGTGCTTGTCCTAAGCAGAAAGCTCCTGCTCAGGACTAGGGATGCATCGATCCGATACTCAGGATTGGTATTGGCTCCGATTCTGTCATTTTCTGCGGATCGGGTATTGTTGAGATGAGACTGATCCAAATCCGATGTTGTGCGTATACTATTCTGTGTTGTTGTTTAGCCCCACGAAAGCCACAAAAACATAATAAAGCACCATGAAGTTTTCGTGCACTATATTTCTATTGTTCTGAAGCGGTTCATAGCATAGTTTAATCTGAGGTACAGATGAATATTTAAGTCGTTTAATTCAGGTTCACGTAAACTCCTGCTGCTTCTGTCTGTCATCCTCCGTTCAGCATTCATACTGCGTGCTGCGTTTGGTTACTACAGTCAAACTCTCTTCAAGAGCGCACAGTAACTGAGGTTTAAAACTGTTAAAAGAAAAGACTAAATAAACTAACGCATAGATCTAATACACTATGCATTAATATCTCTTCCCTCTGTACTTTTATTTTCTATGCGGACTCTGAGGGCTGCGCAGCCTGTTTTTATTAAAAGATTATGATTATATATATTTTTTTATTTGTTATATTTTATATATATATATATATATATATATATATATATATATATTAATTAAGTTAAGACTGATAAGAATATGACTGAATAAACAGCCTATAAGGTGAGGCTATTAAATAGCAGTCCCAAACTCATTTTTGTTAATACAATTCAGTTGATATGAGCCACCACATTCATTTAAACATATACAAAGTGAAAATAACATGGTATTTTTGGGTTATGGAAACAACCAAGGTGACTGTTAATGAAACGTGAAACTGCTCCTGAATAGAATGAATATTGTCAGGTTCTGTGCTCTGTTATGCCTTTGATTAGCCACTTGATGACGATATATTCCCTGAGTTTCCTTGTCTCTGCTAATTAGGATTATTAGTTCCAGCCCTGACTAGTTTCGTTTCCCTATTCATGTTGTCCTCTTTTTGTCACTCTTGCTTGATTATTTGAACTAGGCTGGTTCCTCTGTAAGTTTTTTGAGTCTTTTATTTTTTTGTCATTGGATGTATTAAGAATTAGTTCCATTTGAGAGAATTTTTGCTCTTCGGAGTACTTTATTCTTTGGAACGGTTTATTTTTCCAAGACCAGATTTTTTTGGGGGATTGTATGTTAAGACCTTTTGTTTTTGCTTTTAGAAATAAAAATGGTTGTACAATACGCAAACAATAAACATTTGTTCAAGAGAGCTAGAGTATATGTAAATCATTGCAAGCTAAAGTTGTTTCCAAAATGGCTGCCAGGGAGTGTCTCTTTACATTTTTTACCATTTATACCACTTACTCATTGGCTGCCATGAATAGAACTTTATAGTAATGTAATAGTAGGCTAGCATAGTACTATAAGCACAACATACCCACTGCCCATTTGCCAAAAATAGTGCAGAATATGAATGAAATGCTGCACTAGCAAAGTGTTTTGCATATGCCAAATTGAATTCACCACTCCTAGTAGCCTAAAATAGCATATTACAGTAGTTTAGAGGTAGGCTAGCTTAGTTTATCATAGCTCAGCACTCAAACAAGCTGAAGACTGCCGTTCCTCCTTTTGTAACTGATAGCCCCACTGGATTGTGCCCTGTATTTAGACCTCATCTGTGCATTCGAAGACAGTCAGACCCCAGACAGAAATATTAGCACTAAAAGTAGCCTGCCGGTGCTAATTAGCTTGTTAAAATTAGCCGCTCCTACTAAGAGCCACACCATTAATATTTTTTAAAGAGAGGGAGAACATTATTTAACCTACTCAGTAAAATGGATTTTGAATGCTTCGCTTATACATCTGCATCAGAAATATACACACATATATATATATATATATATATATATATATATATATATATATATATATATATATATATATATATATATAATGATTATTATAGAGCAACATTTTCTATAAATATTTATTTTTAATGTCCCCGTGTATAGGGACAGTTTTCTAGCCATGAAACGAAAATATTTCACATAAATATATAGGCTCCAGCCCTCCTAATAAGAGGTTTGGAGAATGGATGGATATTTAAATATTTTAAAATCAACCCTGTGCAATCTTTATTGTAAATAAATGACTCTGTAAGGTGCTTTGCATTAGCATCCTCACAGCAGTGTTGGTTTGAAAGAGAAAGAAAGAGATGGTTACACACAGAAGGAAATGACCAGAAGATAAAAAAAGAAGGTGAAGGTCAAGAAGTGTGATAGATGGAGATAAAAGGAAAGTGAGAGGCTTTACCTCCAGAGGGCCTCTCTCTCCTTCTGCTTCTCTTTCTCTTCCTGTGTCTGTCTCTATATATCGACAATGACCCGCAGAGACTGTTGATTAGCTCTTGTCTCAGATAAACCCTCTTAGACCCATTACAGTATGTGTGAGTGGCTCAGCAAACAACAGTGAAAGAGAAAAAGCAGTTCTCCAACCCTCTATATTTAGTTCTATAAGGACGTAACTCATTTCCATCAGGATGAAGGATGCAAGATGGTTTGCTTAGAGATTACTCCCTAAAATACAAGGCGAACAGGTCAGCAAATTACTTATTCCCTAATAATACGCAAAGCTACTGTGCAAACAGAATGAAGCAAATATCTGTGACACAGCTGTTTTTCTTTCTATCCTTTAGATTAAAAGTCCACAAAGGATTTGAATTAGGATTATCAATAAAGCATTGAAATATTTGCATCGTACAGCTAGGGTTAGTAAATAAAAAAAGTAAAGTGATATGTAATAATGGACAGCAATATTTTGAACAAGTAAGTAAGGCTGCTAAAACTTTATTAATCCTATTTGTGAGGTCTTGAGCAAGTTTGAGCTTGAATGCATGCACATTTATCGGAACATATACTGTAGATCTCCACTGGTAATGCTTTGCGATTATGTTAACTTCGTTAAGATTATGCTTTATATATAATTAACTATATGCACTATTTTTACAATGTTTATTAATTGCGGTAATTATCTAATATAACTACACTGAACAAAATTACAAATGCAACACTTTTGTTTTTGCCCCCATTTTTCATGAGCTGAACTCAAAGATCTAAGACTTTTTCTATGTACACAAAAGGCCTATTTCTCTCAAATATTGTTCACAAATCTGTCTAAATCTGTGTTAGTGAGCACTTCTCCTTTGCCGAGGTAATCCATCCACAGGTGTGGCGTATCAAGATGCTGATTAGACAGCATGATTATTGCACAGGTGTGCCTTAGGCTGGTCCGGGGGGGTCCGAAAACCAGTCAGTATCTGGTGTGACCACCACTTGCCAGCTCCTTCGCATAGAGTTGATCAGGTTGTTGATTGTGGCCTGTGGGATGTTGGTCCACTCCTCTTCAATGGCTGTGCAAAGTTGCTGGATATTGGCAGGAACTGGAACACGCTGTCATATAAGTCTATCCAGAGCATCACAAACATGCTCAATGGGTGACATGTCCGGTGAGTATGCTGGCCATTCAAGAACTGGGATGTTTTCAGCTTCCAGAAATTGTGTACAGATCCTTGCAACATGGGGCCGTGCATTATCATGCTGCAACATGAGGTGATGTTCGTGGATGAATGGCACAACAATGGGCCTCCAGGATCTCGTCACGTATCTCTGTGCATTAAAAATGCCATCAATAAAATGCACCTGTGTTCATTGTCCATAACATACGCCTGCCCATACCATAACCCCACTGCCATCATGGGCCACTCTATCCACAACATTGACATCAGCAAACCGCTCACCCATACGACGCCATACAGTGACTGCCATCTGCCCTGTACAGTGAAACCCGGGATTCATGTGTGAAGAGAACACGTCTTCAAAGTGCCAGATGCCATTGAATGTGAGCATTTGCCCACTCAAGTCGGTTACGATGACGAACTGCAGTCAGGTCGAGACTCCGATGAGGACGACGAGCTTGCAGATGAGCTTCCCTGAGACAGTTTCTGACAGTTTGTGCAGAAATTCTATGCAAACCGATTGTTGCAGCAGCTGTCCGGGTGGCTGGTCTCAGACGATCTTGGAGGTGAAGATGCTGGATGTGGAGGTCCTGGGCTGGTGTGGTTACACGTGGTTTGCGGTTGTGAGGTTGGTTGGATGTACTGCCAAATTCTCTGAAACTCCTTTGGGACGGCTTATGGTAGAGAAATAAACATTAAATTCACGGGCAACAGCTCTGGTGGACATTCCTGCAGTCAGCATACCAATTGCAAACTCCCTCAAAACTTGCGACATCTGTGGCATTGTGCTGTGTGATAAAACTGCACAGTTTAGAGTGTCCTTTTATTGTAGCCAGCCCAAGGCACACCTGTGCAATAATCATGCTGTCTAATCAGCATCTTGATATGCCACACCTGTGAGTTGGATGGATTATCTCAGCAAAGAAGTGCTCACTAACACATATTTAGACAGATTTGTGAACAATATTTGAGAGAAATAGGCCTTTTGTGTACATAGAAAAAGTCTTTGAACTCAAAGATCTAAGACTTTTTATTATAAACTTATAAACTCTAAGACTTAAAAATTATAAACGCAACACTATTGTTTTTGCCCTCATTTCATGAGCTGAAATAAGGGCAAAAACAAAAGTGTTGCGTTTATAATTTTGTTCAGTGTAAATATGAAACGTTAAGATGTTAAAAATGTATTTGTATATGTAAAAATTAATATATAAATATATACACTAAAAGTAATGTATACCATCCTTTCATTTTAGCTATTACATTAATGTTAACACAGGTTCTTTTTGCAAAGTGTTGCCTCTCCATTTTCTTCTCCTCCTACTTGTAATCGCAATGTCTAGTTTGGATATTTGTATATATTCATCTTCTGTTTGTCAGCATTGTCTAGCTGAGATAAATTAATCTAAGTACATAGTCTTTGATTTGCATACAAAAAACTTGCCTGCCATATTAGGTGCTCTGAACTGCAAATCAGTGTCCCAACAAAAGGACTTCATTTTCCTTATTGATCCATTAAAACATTTTCTAAGAGCTTCAAAGTGTCTTGTGTGGTAGTCTGTGCTAATTAGCGAAATATTAAACACTCCTAAGGAGAGTGTGGGGATGGCCCAAGGGCACTAACTCTAACACAACTACAAAATCATTAAAGGCGAGATGGAGATGCATTTAAACTTGTTACTTGTCATTTATGGGCAAGAAGAAAAAAAAGTCACGGAAGATAATGAAGACATAATAGGAGCAGCATCAGATTCCACCTAAAAATTATAGTTGCAAATTTAAAAACAGATTCCTTTCTGGTGGCCTCTGAGAATTTAAAAAGAATAATTCACTCAATAACTAAAATAACTTTTCTTTGTCGATCCAAACCAACTTCCTTTTTCTTCCAAAGAGATGCGTTTTGAAGAATGTTCACACTGCTTTTTATCATTTAACAAAAGTATATGATCAGGTGCTGTCACATTCCTTGCCTTCAGCCATAGTTTTTGAATTGTATTGTTAATCGCACATATTCAAACTTGCCACAAAAAGGAATTGGTATTGATGACTGATGAAAGGCTGTTAAGGTGCCTTTTATTTTTCAATTCACGCCCAGCTAATCCATTGTTTATCCATTATTAATGGTCAGCTTCAAACTGGTTCCCAATCCTGGTCCCGGAGTACCCCCAACTCTGCACATTTTGTATGTCTCCTTAATAACCCGATTCAACTGATCAGCTCATTTGTAATGACTTAAATATCTGAAATTGTTGTCAGATGAGAGAGAGACATCCAAAATGTGAACAGTTAAGATCCAGGACCAGCATGGACATTCATCAAAACATCTTTCATAGTGTTTGGGATCAACATGAGGTGAGTAAATTATGACATAATCTTTCGTCTTGGATGAACTGAAACAGTTAAAATGGACTCTCAGTTGAACCCACCCAGTTGGATTGGGCAGGGAAGCGGGTAATGACATCACCACAGGACGTCTGGCTGGAGTGTGTCTCTTAGATCAGGCTCATTAGAGTAAAGCCATGCTGTAAATAGGATTAATCCAGGCTTCAGTGTCCCACACTGCCCAAGACCTGGAGGCACTGACGTAAGCCGAAATCTAGTTTGAACAGACATGATGCTTTTCTCTGGATAAATCACAAAACTGACCACAAGAAGTGGACAGGGAAGCAAATGGTTGACAAAGAATGAGATAGAAAAAATGTGAGCAAACATTTACTGGACGCTTTTGGAAGGATGTTATCTATCCATTCCTATGTTGTCCATCACTGTCTCTCTCTTATGTTATTTCATCTCCGTCTCATCATGTTTCTACCTTCTTTTTTTCCATAGCCATTCTCTATCTTAATGGGATCATACTATAGTGTGATCTGGATTATGTCTGATAAATGTGGAAATAACACTTCAGATGTGCAAAATAGACACTTTCAGACAGAAATACATTGATGTAATCAGTTCTACAGTGACAACGTATACATTTACGCAGTCATTGTTTGGGATGAACAATCATATTTATGTAACTTGAATTGATGCTCATACAAAAGCTTACAGTAGTTGTTTGAATACTGTCTGGATGAATAAATACAGTCAAACCCGTTTCAGTTCTCATGATTTTCAGCTCTCTTATATGTCATCAGAGATGATATTCACACAGGGTTTTTATAGTTTTTAGCTTTATTTCAGTTTTATTTTCAATTTGTCTATTTAGATTAGTCTTTTAAATTGTGGCTATAAAAATGGTTTTGGAGTCATGAAAATGTGTTTCATTATAGATTAAGTTTTGATGTTAGTTTTAATTTTTACTTCAGTTATCAAAAATGTTTTAATTTAGCTTTTGCGAACAGACAATTAGTATCAAATAACGGCAGCTTGAAGAAACACATAACATGGTCTATAGGACGCTGAGTTATTGAGCCCAGCTGACTTAAATCTGTCTGCTTTGACCATTCGTCAACAGACTCTTCAAAAAAAGGCGTTAGAATGCCTGAAGGTTTGCTTAGAGTTTCTGTTTGATATTCTCCATTTTGGCGAACGAGTGAATGCTAATTACTCAATGGACTCGCTGGGCCACTCTGAGGGAGCACGGGCATTAACTGCACGCTTGGAGTGGAAAGCTTAAAGGAAAGGAGATAGGAAAAACCAAGGGAGGGGTAAAGACAAGAGAGCGTTCGTGCCAAGATGTTTGTGACCAGTGGCAGCTGCTGTCCCTCTAATTACCCTGCACCTGCTTCTCTGCCAATCCTCACATTTCCTTTGTCTTATTGGCAGCTTTCACACAAGCCCCAGCTATTCTGCAATATGACTGGCTGGGACCAGATTCTAATCTCTTTGAAAGTTTAAATCACTATAATATGAAGACGTGAATTCAGGCTTGCGCATTAATGTCTCACTTTAGTGATGGGACACAGCTGCACTGACCAAAAGCAAACTTGATTGTCCTTTTTTTATTTTTGTAATTTTATTTAGCACCAGACTCCAGCACCTGTTGGGCTAAACACAAAAGGCAGTGGAAAATAAGCAGATGAGGTTTCCGATAAACAAAAGCGGCTCTTGGTTCAGTCAGAAAGAGCCTGGATGGGAATGAAATGCCCAAAATGGAAGTGCACGTTCTTTGCTTTTGATTTACTTTGAGGCACTGTACAAGGTTGTTCATATTGATTTTTGATTTTGCCTTTTTGTGTTTTATCTACTACTATACAAGTAATTAAGTCTCTTTTTGTGTATATCATTTTAATGAAAGGAAAGTTTTAGTTCTGTCTTACAAAGCTCAAGATTGAATCCCAGTTTGTTAAACGTTCAATGTGAACAAAAACTGGGAAGAGAGTGTGGGGCCCGCAGGGTAGTGTGATGCATATGCACATGAGTGTAAGTGTGTGCTTGTGTGTGTTGAGGGAAACGGGAGACGGGAGAGGATTCAGTACAGCCTGTTGGCTCTATGCCATGCTTGGCTGTTGGATCTCTTTGTTTGAAATAATGGCCATACAGGCAACACGTGGACCCATTGACAAATGATCTCTGGGTCACAAACCTCCTTCCCTGAGGTCATTTCTCACTTTCTCTCTCTGGAACACACACACGCACACAGCCAAGTTCACCCAGAAAGCCACAAAAGACCCTCTATGTGGATCACATCCAAATTTTAGTCAGGCCAACTATGGTTTCCTCACCTTATGTCACGGATGAAATCAACACGGAATCCAAATTGACCCATTTTACTTTTATAATACATGTTCTTGGTCTTATCGTGAACGATTCATTGGTGAAGCTAATTCTGAAGAAATACTTGATACCATTTTTTTTGTATCTTGGAAATCCCACTAACCACTTCAAGCCATAAAAAATAAAAAGACTAGGCTGTGGATTATAAACCCATTATGTTATTATCTTCCATGCTGTTTTGTTCAGTTACTTGTTTTTCCCTAACAACATTCACAGTCCGAGGCTTTTTTCATTTGTCCCACCCATTTAATTTAACCCAGCAGATTGGAGACATACTGATATTTTGACTCTGACCCAGATAACTCGAGAAGGTCTGTATAGTCCTAAATATGTGGATGTTTATCTAGCAGTCTATAAACTGATGTTTGCCCATAACTCCCTCAAAGAGGCCCTGAAGTGCTCTGCCTATATATAAGACAGCCACACCTTATCTCAGCAGCACTGTCCATGTTTGGATGTCCCGAGGCCTTGGCGTGAGCAAAATGAAGGAAAAGGGGAGTTCTAAGTTTGGAGAAGGGATACAAGGACACTTAACAGCAGGAAAAGGAAGGTGTTCTGTTTTGGGATGGGTCACTATACACTTTCCCGCCACCTTGAGCACTCTTCCCAGAACTTCCTGTGATGGTTTGAGCTCTTAAAAACAGAATCTGACCTCTTGACAAGCATTTCTTCACATTTGTTTTCCTTCTTTGTACTCAAAGCACGAAATACTGTCAAATAGCCAAATGGTACAACATCTGTTATTCAAATTTCTTTAATTTGTTCAACCCCAAAGCAGTTGGCCAGCCAACAAATGCAATTACTACTGTTAATACCCATTATATGAGCTAGCACAGAAACAACACATCAGTCTCACTAATTCACTCTTTCTGGCTGAATTGGTTAAATAGTCCATATTTAAGATATTATTTTTGGAGGATTATGCTTTCAGCGGGGGACTTCAATTGGGTTTATTAGCCTGGAAAGGCCCACCGTAGCCAAGTCAAACTTGCACGTCAATCAAATAAATCAAGAAAATCTGTATAATCAGCATACTTCTTAAAAAATATTATAGAAGTGGTCCATGTATGTTGCTTTCATTCTTTTTATGATAATGAACACTGAGCCTATTTGATATGAGAAAACTGAGCCCTTTTCCCCAAAACATGTTCATGTCTATAAGTCCATCATTGAAACATCCTTCGTTTTGAGGAACAAATTAGCATGTGCTACAGTTGTATCATGGGAGGATAATGATATATGATGTATACAGCTCTCTAAAGGGTCTCTAAATAATGAATAACAAACAAAAACAATAGATATGCTGTGATTGTAAAGTTACACTGATACTAATGTCAAATATATCTTTTGATAGCTATCATATAATTTCAACTTCATCCCTTGTCCAAAATTAATTTAACTTACCAAATCAAAACAGAAGAAAGCCCAGCTTATCAATTTTTAAACCCCTGAACGTTAAATGACAAAAAGTGCAGTTTTCTCATTTTCTGCTTTCAATATTAAATCAAAACTTATGAACACAATTATACTGACCTATTTGTAAACTTAAATAGAACTCCAGAGAGTTCTATAGAACTCATTCATAGAATTCCATTAAGAAATAATGTAGTTAACTTTTCTTGTAGCCAAATTGCATTTAGAACCACAAAGGTCCAGTTTATGTAATAATGCTAGACTAGAGAAACCAGATGCTACAAAGTCCAGATGTTTGACAAGCTTTTTGAAATCCAGCTGATCTGGGTGTGCATATAGAGAGTGTTTTCTTTCACTAGATTGCTTGGACACTGGGAGCACAAAGGCTTTAAGTTTAACACTGTAGAGGCATGTAATGTACCATGACACCCCAACATGAGCCATTAAGTCTATCTGTTTGATCATTAAAAGGTTATTTATAACACAATTAAGGTCCTATATAGCATTTTCAAAGCAAGGTTCTGTATGGAACCCTTTAAAAAGGTTCTATTTAGCACTAAAAGGGTTCTGGTATTGTTACAAGCCAAAGAATCCTTTTCTGGTACTGTTTAGAACAATTTTTCTTAAGAGTGTATGAACTAGTAGTCTGTAAAATCTTCACTGCATATAGTCAGTATCAGATTTAGTCCACTGTGGGCTCTTCTGACTCTAGTTGTGTTATTCATGTCTATGTAATATTCTAAGCCAAAGAATACTTTCAGCTAGCCCACCATCATCCATCAGGATTTCAAGTTCATGCAGTATAGTATAATAAATCTACACATTGTACATACTGGAGGTTATATACCATAATCAATGGTGACCATCTTGCACAATAAACACAGATGAGCCAAACGGATGAAAGGAAACCGTTCAGCAACTTTTTGCCAGCTAAATCTCAAAAAGGATGCAAATTCTCACTCACAAGAAGGGAAATCATGCCATTATATGATATTTATTTTGTAAATTGGTGCTTCCCAATAAGTTGGTCTGCCAGCTTTTGCTTCATTTAACATGGCCAGTGTTTCAGAAGAGGGTTACTGAGGGCTGAGTTATTTATTAAACAACATTCCAGCTTCACTGCATTTCCAAATGCCTCAAGGGACGATTTCATTTCACCAATATATTCTAGAACCCTAAAAACTACACCATGCTAGCAAGGTTCAAGGTCCAGCCATCGAATCACATACTAGAAAGAAGCCCACAGGATCATCGTGGTATCACCTCCTAGCTGCAGGAGCGATAAAGAGTGTTGAGGAGCGGATATTACAGGAGAAAGGGAAGTTGGACAGACAGGAGATCACAGAGTGGTTGCCTCTAAGGAAGGAATGAGTATTTACGTGCAGGAGGCTGATTTACTGCTCATGGCTATATTTTTCCCTGTCAGAGTTTTATTAGTGATGGGAAGAATTTGAACACCATTCAGAAGCCAGGAGACAGTATGTCAGTGTCACTGCTTATTTTAAAATGACTGCAAAAGCCTTCTGTCAATGGTGAAATATGTACTTTCTGCACTACTAGTGTCACAAAATGGAATTGCAAAAATAATTGTAATAGTATTATATAATACTATATTAGTATTAATACTATACTGTATTAATAAAAATAATAGTTTCCTAATCCTGCCATTGGTTGGTTTCACAAATAATCACACCCCCACATGCACACCACTGGTTGAGTTTATGTTTTTGTGTTTGGCTAGTTGAGATTCTTAGATATGGGACGGAAAAAAAATACATTTAACAAAGCTGGTCTGAATTTGTAAATAGGCTAGTAAATAATACTAGTGCTGTCAAATGATTAATCGCGATTAATCGCATCCAAAATAAACGTTTTATTTACATATGTGTGTGTACTGTGTATATTTATTATGTATATATAAATACACACACACATGATTGTATATATTTAAGAAAAATATGTTACGCTTATAAATTTAGTTATATTTATATATAATATAAATCATATGAATGTAAATATATCCATGTAAATATTAGCAAAACATATGCTGTATGTGTGTGTCTTTATTTATACATAATAAATATACACAACACACATATATTATGTAAACAAAACATTTATTTTGGATGCGATTAATCATTTGACAGAATTTATAATACCCTCACAAATTATAGGCAAATTAACTAACTCTAAAAAAGAAGAAATGTAGAAACAATTTCTTCTCAAAAACTGCTAGTAAGAAATGGCACGTAACACACTGATTTAAATATGACATTTTGAAGTAGAAAGACTAAAATAGCATTTCCCTATAAGAATGTACTCAAATAATCAAGTTTTATTTGCAATGCAGTGTGTAAAATCAATTTCAAAATCACGTGTGTGTTCTCCAAACTAACTGTATTTGAACTATTTTTCAAGACTATGATAAATCATGAATTAATCATAGTGCTATAAATCACTCTTGGCTGTTTATGAGTTATGGTGGATTAATTAAATATCAACTTGAAGACTATCCTGAAGTGCATGTCTGGCAACCGTAGCATCAACTTCAGGCCAGTGTATGTTTCAGCAATGCATTCTCATACACACCAGCATAAGCATGTTATGCTGGTACCTGAAATAATCTCAATCATTAGTGAAAGCTGTGTCGTTAGTGTAGGTGTGTGCGTTTGTTATTGTGAACAGTGTAATCATTTGTGTGTGTGTGTGTGTGTGTGTCTGTTTCAAACTCACAGGTGCATGAGAAAATTCCATCATGTATTTAAGCCCGAGGCACTCAAAACACAGTTTCACAAGATAAGAACAGCTAGAATTACAAAGAACAGTTTATGGCATCTGTACAAATGGGCCATAGAGCGTTCTAATTCATCTTCAAACCTCATTCTGTTAATGGTTTACAAATGGTTCCACCAATTTAGACCAGTTTTTCCATCCCCAATCAAAGCTGTATTTATCTAGCACATGAATTGAGAAAAACATTTCTTTAAGATTAACATGAAACTGCATTCACAGCCTGTTTTTCTTCTCTAATGTGAAATTTCTGAGTGATTAAATTATATTCAACAAGAAAAATCTAGGTCAGGACTTTTATCCACTGGGATTTTCATCCTTCGAGAAAAGTGGGCGATCTAGACCCGATTTTGCGTTTGCATTTGATTGTGTAGGCCTACCCCCTCTTGAAACACTGCTGGGAGCCGCTTTTAACTGGGACGTGGTGGCTGAAGGTCAAGTTCACCCTCAAGAGCATCACAATGTATCCAATGTTAATTCTTTTTTGTTATTTGTCAAGCTATTGCAATTTGTTAATTACATTAACATCAACCAGAATTAATTCATTATTTAGAAAGGCACCATTACCGACAAAAGCAACCTAAAACAAAGACATTAGTTATGCATTCATTGATTCAATCATTCATTTATGAATGTGAATAGTTTACAACAAGAAAGTGTATTAATAAAGTAAATACTATATATGGTCAGTTTTTGATTCCTCAGGCTTTGCGTACTGTCGCTAACAAGTTCTTCCTTCCCACGTCCTGTAAATAAAGGCATTTCATGTCAGCCCACAGGAAATTGAGACTCAAATGTGATTGTTTCAGTTCTGGCATCAGCACTCCAGGAGCAACGTTTGATGGAAATACAGGAAGAGCTCTTTTGATCTTTCTCTGCAGGCTCTATGCACACTTACAAACCCTTCTGGGAAGAGAAAATGTGACGTACTGCTGGGAGGTGAAAAGAATGAATACACACACACGTGTTTCAAATGACAGATGACTAGTTTGCTTTTTAATGTTTGTTCATAGTTTATGTTGCGAAAAATTGTGCCGATAAGTTTATAGTACACTTTTAGAGCTCACATTTACTGCTTATGTACACAGTGTGAATACTGCTACGATAGGTAGTGAAATAAATACATGGTGGTGTAAACCAGATCTTACACACACACACACACATTCTTTGGTTTCAGCATGGCAGTAGAACATCGAAGAACATAGGTTCAGCAGTGCATGTTAACGCTGTCCTTTGTGAGGCAAAGGTACAGATAAAGTTACTCGCACATGTAGGGAAACACATCCCACACCGTGGACAGATAGCAGACAGAGAGGCTGCCGTCAATTGCCACAGAGCTCAATTAGGATAAATGGAGCTATCTCTGGTGTATGTGACCTGGTTCTATAATTAACCTTGGGGGATGACAGCATTAAAGCCTGCTGCATGTATGTGTGTGAGATGTGAATGTCTCGCCTCTTACTGCCAAACCCCCCCCTTCCATGCACAAACACTCATACACTGGGCGGTACATCAAAGCATGGCGTATGGTATGTTCTGCTCATGACAATGTTGACTGTGATTATATACAGCAATACATCTAGACCACTACCTTCAAGTGTAAGCTCTCTGATTTACTGTGTGTTTAGAGCAAGAGCTATTCTTGATCATACACTTACATAAACAGTAAAAATAAGACCACTTTATAAGCATTAGCACATTACCTAATTGGGAGAAATAAACCCTAGTTCACGAAACTGGTCTGAATGATTTGTTCAAAACTCAGATTGATCCAGTTCTCTTATTTGTTTGAAGTTTAAGAGTAGTCAGTTTATTATTTTAAAATGCCTATTTTGCATAAATGAATTGAAAAAGCACTTATAAATGTATAAATGTTAGTTAAAACTGTTCTATCAAGAACAGTGAGTTAACTCAGGCACAATGCTTTGCATAGGGAGGAGACAAGCAACAGCCTCACACATACATAGTGAATGTGTTATTGCTCGATTAACAGGTTTTCATTGACAAAAGAACTTTAAATTATAACTATTTAGGAGGACACATTTTGTTCATGTAAATTCATGCAAAACATATGTAAAAAAATTCATAAAAAAAATGTATGCACCTAAACTAATGCATGATGTCTAATTTTCACCAGTCTTCTAAAAATTCTTCTAGAAAAGTCTTCTAGAAAAACTGTTGGTAAATTGTAAAAATATTTTTTTTATGCAAACTGAACTTTTCCAATTTGAAAACTAAGCTAGCATTAAAAACATTACTTCAGTATTTCGTTTTACAGTCTGTTAAAGCAGAACATTTAGACTTGGCATGAATTGGCTTAATTCTTAACTATGAATTGGTTCTTTTACTCACCCAGCAGTTGCACTCCTCTGGTCAGACCGTAGACATCGATGAGGGCCCAGAGTGGCTCTGTGGTCCGAACGCCGCTGAAGAACAGCATGGGGCTGGAATCGTTGATGCGGTAAAATACTCTCCCCTTCTTATCCACCCAGAAGGAAATAAGGTTTCCTTCGTTTGCGAACTCTTCTGGCAGGGCCTTGGCCCAGAAGCCGCTCTGGGATACCAGGTCAGGGCAGGCATATTTGGGCAGGGTGTCGGGATTGATTCGAGACGGGTCCTTAGAAGTAAAGCCCAGGCGGAGAGCGCCACTCCAGCAGCACTGCTTTTTAGTTATCTAAAGATGGGAACAATGGATCTGTTATCATTACAACATTAGACGATGTTCTTTATGGGTCATTGTGAAGCATAGAAATGTGTACTCTCAGAAATACTAATATGCACCTTTTTGGGGTTGATAAGGTGGAAAACAATTAAGTGTTTAAAAATTATGGTTTTGATTTATTTTTGTAATACAATATATGAACTATGGGACATAATTTATGCAGAAGTTACTTTTTAATGGTACCACTAGCAGCAAGACATTTTTTTCTTGTAAATACAAACTCTAGATTGCATATTCTAACTCAATCTGATATAATCACATCATAATTCACATGACACAACTGACTGGTTTATTTTGCATTAGCAGCCAATGAGCTTGCTGCTCAACATTCAAATACTTGGCTAGTGCTTGCTGTAGCAGTTGCAGTGCGCTTCAGAAATCCTCCACCTTCCCCAGCTCCACCTGTATAGATCTACTACAGGGTGATTTCATGTATATTACGTTTCATATATGTTATATGTGTAGCAGCAGCAGTATTAAAACTGCATGCAGAAACTACATGCTCACAGAAGCACGTCTCTGTGGATGTATTGGCAGTAGCAGCAAAGTCCGCCAAGACCAAAAATCATGAAAAAAAGACCATGCTAAAACTCTCTGAGAGTTGTCATGACAGAACTTTTTGTTTCCCAAGCACAAAATTCTTCAGCTGCATTTTTTAAAACTCATTTCTGTTTTAGACATACAATTGGGATTTTAATTTACACTTATTTTGTGTTTTTCTTTCCTGTGGGCTGAAGCAAGTCTCCACTTCATTTCTTTAAAACCTTGTGATTCGTTTCAACTTAATTCTATCAAAGTTTGACTTGTCTTTCCTTTTGTAGCAGTGCTGAAGGCCAAACAAGGGGCATGTTGTGTGACGGTCATAAATGGCTGAGCGTAGGGGACAACTGAGGGGATGTATGAGGTAGTCATGTGGTGTGTTTGGAGTAGAGAAGCTCTGTTTTATTTGATTTACAACGCCAGGAATGAGCACTACAAACATTTCAAGAACAGAATGACATATCACATCGGCTCTGCGCTGCTGAGAACATGAGGGTTAAGACTTGACTAACGAGTGAGTATAAAAACAAAGCCATATGTGTGTGCTGGTCGAATAACTGGTTGGACTAGATTGAGTGCCATAGTCTGGGATAAGAGTGTTTATTTTGGTTTGTTATCGTGTTGACCTGGGAAGCGAGATCTTGCGAAACTTTAGGATGGTGTTTTTAAAGTACAGTAACAATAGAGGAACAAACTAAGAAGGATATAGAGAAAGCGAAAACCCATTTTCCGAAAGCCTAAAGAGTACAGTACTTCAATTTTTATGCTAGACTATGAGAAGACAGATTAATATTTGAGGGTCTTCACTGTAGCAGACCCTCAGAGGTATTCAAATCATCCCGTGTGTATCATCCACTTGAGTATTCCCTACTCACCCCCCCCACAGATTATCCCACTGTTCCCAAATATTCAACATGGCCTAGATTCATCTACGTCTTTCCTTGTTCCTACCTTTAAGCGGACTTGCTCATAAAGAGCAATGGGCCGGTTGCTGAAAGTGATGCCGTTGCAGAAGCTGGCCTGCCGTTTGACGCTCCTTTGTGCTAGATCCATGACTATCTGAGAGCCTTTAGCGTTAGGGTGGAAGAGAAGGAGGCTCATGGGGAGACCTCCGCACGGATGCAAGGGTAAACAGCGTTTGGGTTTGTGGTGGCATCGGTGAGCTGTTGAGGGGAACGGTCCACCCAGAGAGTCTAGGAGAGAGAAAGAAAGACTGCTTTATAAAACATGGTCCGCCAGTGTGATTAAAAAGTACAAATTATCATTTTAATTAATCTAAAAATGCATAATGGTGTGAAAATAAGTCTTCTCTCAGCTATACTCATGTTTTAAACCTTAGCTTGGTATGACTAAGCCTGGCCTTTACTTTCAAATCAATGAACCGCATAAAACAGCATCAGCCCTTGCATGGTGAGATTTGTCTGACCCCATTTCACGCAGCATTTGTGTACAGCATTTCCATTGGACAAAGTGGTTTTAGCTTTGTAGATAAATCTAATTCGTTTTTCCAACAGGCTGTACTGAACTGTACAATTTCAGTACTGAAGCATATTGCGATGTGCTTATGAATCATACAGTATGTTGCACTGCATATTTGTCTTTGCTTGTAGTCACGTAACGGAAAATTGTGTTGACTGATTGTCAATGTATTAATTCATAACAGTCTTTCTCTCATTTACAAGCTCCACGCCTGAATAGAAGTGCACTTTCATGCTAATCTGAGCCTTACATTTTACAGTGCACATATGCAACAGGAATAATTTACACGATGACACAGCATAACAAAAGATCTTAACGTTTTTTAATTATACACCCACGTCCCAAAACAATAGAGCTTTCCACCCTAACGCACCCATATCTCTCAACATGTTATACCTGAAAATGCATTCGTTTTAAACTAGGCTATCTATCTAATCTTCTTCCATACAATCTATAGTACTGTCGCTCCGTCATTATATCTATTAAAATGTCTCCATAGTTCTGAATTGCTTTAAATTGTCTCCAAATTTGAGTGTCCATAATTGACTCTGTTCTTTCTATCTTTTTAAATATCATATATATCTGTCTTACTATCTATCTTATTGTCATCATGCTATTCATCAATCATATAACCTTATATCTTGTCTTTTTATTCACATCGTGTTTTTTTATTTATTAATTTTTTATTCCAACTGTTCCAACGTCATGCGAATGTGTAACCGTGATAAAGACAAAATCTCTCCATAGTCCAAAATCTCTCCTGGTTGAGAATCGGTATATCGCCCACCCCTAGGGCACACACAGTAACACTAACACTGGACTAGATGCAGGCGTGGCCAGAGTAATGATTTCTACTGTTTTGATCTAACTGTGAATATATATGTTAGAGGCACAGCAATGATTTCATATTTTTTCAGTTGGGACAATATCATCCATAAGCGGTTTCAGCTTTATGGCTATCCTCTGCATTCATTCATGTCCAACATTCACCCAGTTGGCAAGGGGCTCCTTTAACAAGATAACACACCCTCACAGGTCTGTAATGGCACAGTTGGAGGAGCATTTAGTGATGACACCAGTCCTCTCAGCTATTGTGGCTCCCTTGTAGAAGCTGATAGTGGGCAATGACATGTTTCCTGAGCAATGCAGATAAGACAACATGTCACAAGAGAAGAGAATAAAGACATTTTTTCTATATCTGGCAACCGCAGGCTCATATAAAACCATCATATGACAAAATATGGTATTATAAAAACATTAATATGCCTCAGGTGTCTTTTCAGCCCTGTAAGTTGCACACATGTGTCTGTAAGTGTGTGTGTGTGTGTGTGTGTGGGCAGGTCTGTTAGCCAACGGACATTGTATGCAACACTCATAGTCTGAGCACACTGAAATGAATACATTAGCAAACACAAGAGCTGCAGCTGTCAGACAGAAAATGGAGGTTAAGTAGCAGCTCATGTTCCTTAGCAACGCTGCCATGGTGAGAGTTCTGTTTTCTGCTGATCTGAGTTCAGTGTCTGTGCTTTCACTTAGTCTGTCTGGACAGGGAAAGATGATCCCAGATCGGTTTAACGTCTTTTAAAAAAATCTGTAAGTGCTGTTTTGTGTCGAAACTGGGTTTGAGGCATAAGAGAGACATTGCACGAATTATTAGAACAAGTTATGGTATGGCGTGAACAATGTTAAATGATCATTCAAACAACGTAGGTTCATTATTCAAAATAATTCAATTATAATTGACTTTAAATCACAGTGAAATCAAAAATGACCCTATTGTCTTTCTTAATAATGTACCTGTGAACGATTCATCGCTACAAGTTTTTCCAAAAATGGGTTTATGTATTGATTTAGCAAACTCATATAAAGTCCAGCTATTTCGTTCTTAAATATAACACACACTTTTTATGATGAAATAATTTCCTGGTGGATAAAATCAAGTCCCACCCCATATTTTTCCCCGTTAAAAATGAGTAAAATCTTTTGTGAACAGCAATTCACACCGACTTTAACAACATTCTGTTGTCATCCTCAATTGCATTATATAAGATAGACACAAGTCATACAATATAACAGCCCAGGACATGCAGAGACACATCCACACATTGTAAGTAACAGAAGCCAGTGACATGAACAGTCTCCCAACACACAACAAGCAGATTCCACCCTGCGCTAACACATCAGAATGCTGCTATTTCTATGGCAACCACATTCTTTTTTAAGGTAACCAATGGACAGAAAAAGATTCTTACATAAAGAACAGCCTGGGGGTCTGAATCAACACACTTGAGCATATGAATAATCATTAGCTCATGTGGATTCGGTTTCCTACCAACCCTGTATAGACTATTGAATAATGTTGATATTATAAATATTTTGATAATAATGTACAGTAAATGCATCAGTAATATAATATAATATAATAATAATAAACAGTTGTGCAGCAAATGTAACCCTGGACCACAAAACCAGTCATAAGGGTCATTTTATTTTTAATTGAGATGTATACATCGTCTGAAAGCTGAATAAAGAAGCTTTCCATTGATGCATGGTTTGTTAGGACACTATTTAGCTGAGATACAACTATTTGAAGATCTAGAATCTGAGGGTGCACATTTTTTGTTGTTGGAAAAAATCGCCTTTAAAGTTGTCCAAATGAAGTTCTTAGCAAGGCATTTTACTAATCAAAAATTAAGTTTTGATATTTATATATAAGTTTTGATAAATATATTACTGGTAGGAAATTTACAAAATATCTTCATGGACCGTGATCTTTACTTAATATCCTAAATATTTTTGGCATAAAAGAAAAATCGATAATTTTCACCCAGACAATGTATTTTTGGCTATTACACAAATATTGCAGAGCTACTTATGACTTATGATTATTTGGTCCAGGATCACATATTAGAATGATTTCTGAAGGATCATGTGACACTGAAGATTAATGATGCTGAAAATATATCTTTACCATCACATGAATAAATTACATTATAAATACATTCAAAAATAAAACCGTTATTTTAAATTGTAAAATATTTCACAATATTACTGTTTTTACAGTATTTGTGACCAAATAAATAGTGCTATGGTGAGCATATGATACTTCTTTCAATAACATAAACATTCCCAATTATTCCAAATGTGAAGCCAGTACTTTCGAATAGTTTTTGCATAATTTCTAAATTGGGAAAGAGTTTTAGTAAAGCACGCTTGTGTATTTTTCTTGAAGAGGACCTTCACATGCTAAGGTCAGGTTTAACTTCGCTGTGTGGAGTAAGGTTGTCGGGTAGCTGCTCTCTTTATCCTCATTACCATGCAGACATGTTCAGGGCAGGTTCAGATGTCTGACTGTAGGTCAGAGAATGTCATGTGTAAACACCTCACATCACACACACTCAATGTTAAAATAAAACTGCTTGGCCAGCAGCACTCCTGGACTGTTTTAACAACAGAACATCCCGAGGCTGACTTTGACTGACTCTACATAACGTTTCATCCAATGTAACTTGCAAAGGAGCACTTGAGAGTATTTTATTACATACATCACAAGGAGGTAACGTCTACAGCCACATATATTCAACAAGCAGACAGTACAATATCTGTTCTGTTTCATCTGTTCAACAGCAGGAACATAGTCTTAGATGCGCCTTTAAAGGTGATGTGTTTTAGTGTGAAAATACACTGTCCTGTTGTAATAATGCATTAGTAGTGTCAAGCCGCGTGAGGCTATGCAAATCATATCATTACTTGCACAATCATTCACAACAGGGAAACAGGAGGTTGTTGTATCTCATCAAGTTTGGAGAACATTTGAGTATAATTTTAAATTCATAAATATATTGCAGTGGATATGTATCATAAATATTTTCAATAAATTAAAACAAGTGTAAATAATTGTCATAATAAATCATTTTATGTATAATTATGTCAAGCATTGACCTTCGCTCTAATCTGTTATCTAGGAATGAGCTTTTAATTTGCTCTGTTGGTAATCACATTAACTGTTCTACTGTAAGAACATGTCCCCTGATTCTCAATATAACTTTATTAGTAAAGTTGTTTTTAGGTATCAGACACCGGAATGTAAATAATCGACTTTTTTCCCTGAATCATTAAACAGTTAATTTAATTAACTCGTGTAAAAGATTATCCGAAAACCATTGCTGTATGTCAAATACTGAATATGTAGTTGCAAAAGAGACTTTTTGCTTAAATGTAAAAAACAACATTCTAATTATATAAAACGGGAACATAAGTATCATCTTAAGAAGCGATGGATGTACTTGGCAACTGTACACTTCTTCTAATCCATCTAAAGTGAGAGGCACATCATGTGACCATAACAAGTGAGCGTAATAGCAAGCTTGACTAAAGATTCATACCCTAATACTGCTTCTATTCATTACATTCAAACAGCTCAGAACATTATTAAACAAGTAGAGCCACCTTTTAATTTGTTTTAGTTTTTTCAAAAAAGAATTTTATGTTCACCAAAGGTACATTTATTTGATTAAAAATACTATAAGAACAGTAATATTGTGGACTATTATAGTAATTTAAAGTAACTGTTTAATTGAATATATTGTAAACATTTATTAATAAACAGTTATTACAGAGTCACATGATCCTTCACAAGAAATCCTTCTAATATTCTGATTCGGTTCTCAGATATTATTGGTGCTCAATTATTACAGTGTTGAAAGCTGTTTTTGCTGCCTAATATTTTTATGAAAATTTTTATTTGAAACGGAAATCTTTTGAAACATTATACTGTAAATGCTTTTCACTTTTGATCAATTGAATTGCATCTTTGTTTGATACAATTATTAATTTCTTACTTACCCTAAACATGCGAGTGTATCACAGTTTCCACAAAAATATTAAGCAACTGTTTTCAACATTGATACAAATAAGAAAGGTTTCTTGAGCACCATTTTAGCATATCAGAATGATTTCTGAAGTATTGTGTGACACTGAAGACTTTAATAATGACTGCTGAAATGTGTAACAAAAATACAATTTAAAAAGACATTTAGCAGATGTTAGTGACATTTCTTCATGATTACGCAGAATTAATGACAGTTTTGGTTACATAAATGTCAACACTTCTATTTTTCTGTTCCTAATGTGTGCTTTTCCATGTTTGCAATTGCTTTCCAAAACTAATTTGCAACTATCTAGTCGGGTAGCAATAAAGTGCAGAACATATTAAGCGCTGCTGTGGTCTTCCGCCATGGCTGGCTTGCTCCTAGGTGATCTGATCCGTACATAAACACCAGTGTGTGGTGGTGTCATTTCATTTCTGCGGTGGATTAAATGACTCATCAGTGATGTTGTGCTCCACAGAGGTGCAGCGGATGGTTACTTAGCAGCATCAGCACCTGACCTGCAGACATATGTTTCTGTCACGACATAGAAACTGAGCGATGTGACCACAGCAGGGATTGTAGATAAGAGCACTTCCTCTGTTTGCCTTTTAATAATGTCACTGATCCGCATTGACTCCTTGTCTGCGTTTCAACCAATCACTGATAATCAATCCCAACATGCCCCATTAAAAACTCCACTCCAAACAAACTCCAGTGCTAACAGTTTCCTCATGTTGTTTGTGCATGACTGTCTTATTTTGAATTCAACAGAATAACACCATGGTAATTGATTCAGTAATTTCAATACTTTATGTGCCGTTATAAACAAATTAACAGCAAGTAACTGATTCAACTCTGATGTTTAGAGGGGAATTGATTAAGAATTAGGGATACTCAATATATTGGTACCACATTGGTTATTAGCCGAAATTTGTTTTTATGTATCGCCATTGGTCAATATTGTATATATAGGCTAGTGTTGGATATTTAATTGTGCATGCATGTCTTAACTTTCATACCTTTTATTGTCATCTAATGCTCAGTTATTCTTTACAGATATTTAATAACACTATGGCTGCCACTAACAACTATTTTTATTTTGCTTAATCTATCGACTAATTTATCGATTAGTCGATTAATCTAAACGATTAATTTCCTAATTAAGTGTACTTAAATACACAGGCTAATGAGACAAACACACATTTCTATTAACCTTTTTAGTAAAGCAACATAGAGTACACACCAGAATGCAGGATAAACGTATTATAGTGTAAGAATGACAACATATCCACGTGTTCTAGTCTAATAATACAATTATAATCAAAAAACACTTTTTAAAGGAGTATTTACCAGAGTAAATTTAGGTGAAAAATGTAAATGTGCAATATTTCTGAAAAAAAGAAAGAAAGAAAAAACACTTTTTCAGATGCTTTTGATTTATTAAAATTGAATGGAGCCATTAAAATGGAATCCAAAAAATAATGGAAAACAGAATTTGGTAAAGATAAAACTGTACAACTCAATTAATCACAGGCTTTTTAATTTAATAAAAAATTATTGAACCATTAAAACAGAATATAGAAAAATAAAATGGAAATGGAAAGAAAACAGATTTTAGAAATAAAACGGATTTCATAGAGCCCTATCATTATAATATATATATTTTTTTTGTGGTAATAAAAATAGATGTAAGTGAACAATAGCTTTTAAACTGACTTAAAATACAGAGGTAGATTACCTTAAAATATAGATTCCCTTAAAAAATCTGATGAAATGGTGCACGTTGTGTTCCCAGATGAACGTTATAATAAACCCAAGCTTACAACAACAACATGCAGAGATGGAGTTTAAAACGCTCCACATGTAAATTATCTGTTTCTATGGAGCTCACTTTCACATTAAAATGTCCTTATAATTTACTCACCCCCATGTCATCCAATATGTTTATGTATTTCTTTCTTCAGTCGAATATAAGTTAAGGTTTTTGATGAAAACATTCCAGGATTTTTCCCCATGTACTGAACTTCAATGGATTCCAAACGGTTGAAGGTCAAAATTATAGTTTTTAAATTTAATTAAATCATAGCGTTTGTGAATTCACAATTATGCTTAATTATTTTAAATTGGTTTAATATAAAATGCAGCCATGGAAAATACTGAAAATAATGTGTTTTATGGATTCTCGTCTGTGAAATGCGCCACTTCTTGTATTTTGCCAGTTAGTCGATGCGAGAAAAATGAAGTCGAAAAACGACTAGTCGACAAAAAACAATGAATCGCGACAGCCCTAAATAACACTGTTGAATGTAATCTTTAGCAAATCTCAAAATGACCATCCATTTGTTTCATATTGTACACTAAAATGTGTTCACTTTATATACAAATGTAAAATAATAGACTTTCTATATAGCGAGTTAGTTTTAGAAATTATTTTTTTATTTGTTTAGACAAAATATAATACAATTTTAATATCTGCCATTTGTCTTTAATCAGTACCAGCTAGGTTTTTTTATATTTTATATATATATAAAATCAACTGCACTGTCTAATAGTGCCATTCATTGCACACAATCTATTATATAAACATATGCAAATCAGATAACGGTGCAAAAAAGAATAGACCAGAGAATTTGTTTCAACAGATGGAAGCAAACTGACAGTTTGCATATTACTGTAAATGTGCACTCATATTTCTAGTTTAAGGTGGAGAGCTGATACTGTTTTTGGTCTAGTGACAGAGGGAAATCCATTTTTAACAGCCTTTATTAAAAAACTGCTACTTATTATTCATCTCTTTCCTGCTTCAGAGGCCAGGGTGTGTTCCAGAGGTGCATGAGATAAACACACACACACACACACACACACACACACACACACACAAGCAAGCCACTACAAACCAGACTATCTTGTTCTCAGTTCTGAACAGTTTGTGTTTTTATTCAAAGATCAGGTAAACCCATGTAATTTACTGTATTTAAAGAAAAATATGTGTGCGTTTCCGGATAAGCAATTTATATCCACCGTCAGCCTGCTGCAAGAACAAAACAAAAATCAGAAAGGGGAACTGAAAGGTGAAACCAGAACGTTAGGAGCTACAGACATCTTTAAATGATGTGTGCTCCTGGTAAACATTTTTTTTTTTTAAAGAAAGACAAACTTTAAAAAATGTCAGAGCAGCGGCCAGCTAGTGCTTGTGCTCATGTCAAGCAAAAGGACGTTCGAGTCTGGCTTGCGTCATTTCCCAATCCTGTTTCCATCTCTTCTTCCCATCATTTCCTTTGTCTTCTTATTAGTCTCCAAATATAAAATGAAAAAAATTTCAGCTCAAGTTTCAAGGCCTCAAACAAATGCGTATGCTATTAAAAACACTTGATTTGCTTCTAATCAAATGTTGTAATGTTTTCGTTTCACAGCTGACTGATTTCTTTTGAATGTAAGCTATTCCACTCACATTGCTTGAGTTTTTTAATGTGATTTATTTAGCTTATCTATTTATTCATGGTATGAAAATAGAGTATGTTTCCGACAAGTGTACTTTTTACTAACTACAGGTGCTACTACACATTGCTGTTATAGCTCTAGTCCCGGTTTACCTGATTGGATGTGATATAGTGCTTTAATTAGAAGTAATGATCAAGTGGGTCAGATCCACCAAGGGTTCAGATTAACTCCAGGCCAACCAGCTGCACTCATAGCGAGAGTAAGAGAGATTTACATAAACCAACTGCTCATGTTTGTTTCAGTTACAATCACCCTTCCAACACAGAAGATTATTCACCCATTCACCCTGCAGGCCAACGGCCAAAACATCCCATACAGATCAACTCCTGACATTTAAATCATGCACCACATATATTCATTTTCGCTTTGATTTGGTATAGTAACCACTGCTAATTGGATAAATATACTAATCCATATTGGAAGTATAGCATCTAACGGGTAGTTGAAATTTAAGAAGATACTAGTGGATTAGTCACTAGTGGATTACTAAAAAAGCATGGACATGGCTATAGATAGCCTAGTAGTTGCACGTTTAACAAGAAATACATGTTAGAACGACTTGCCAAAACCAATAAAGTCAGCACAACAGCCCGAACATACATTTCAGGACATATCAGTATAAAAGATAGACTCTGTGTAACCAACAACCGTGTATTTTTATGCAGAACTAATCAATTTATTGATTTATTTGGTTCTCTTTTAAACCAGCTGCCTCAGGAGCTTGTTAATAATACAATCAAACGTTGTGGAAAGCCCGCAGTAAATCCTTCTTATTTCCAACAACAGAGGGAATCCCCACAAATTCCCTTTCCCTTCTCACGCGTTCACGCAGCTGTGGGGGAAACACGTCTGATGTGAAAGCGTATTCACTGGCACGAGACGCGCTCGTGTATTCGTTCCTTGAAGCGCACATTCTCCAGAAAGCTACACAAATGCCGTCTACGTTAAGTCTATGACTTGTGCTCGATTGTGTTTTGTGTTCCAAGTATTCCAATGCCTATGTGGTATTTAGAGGCAGACGTTTTCTCTCTAAATTCTCTTCTATCTATCTATTCTTCTGTCTATCTATATCGTAGCGTTCATCAGCAGGCAAACATAATGAACATCATTCAGCGGTTGCATGGAGATCCTTAACGCAGTTCCTCACCGTACAAGGCGTTTCGGGTTATCTGGCCTCCCATGACTCAACGCCGGGTCACTGTTCTGCGCTGGTCGCCTTTAATTCTCAAAGGTTGAGAGTGCGATAATTCCACACCGACATCATGTTGGAGGAAAAGATCTCTCGGCCCCCGAAACGAGATGTAAACAGTCGGACACTCCTCCTGTCTCGGCGCTCATTGACTGAGCGCGCGGACACCAGCGCCACACTGACTCATTTACATAGAAGGCGGAGTCTGAGAGCGCTTCACTGGGGTCACGCCCCTCAACAACAGCCAGTGTTCATTTATTAATCATTTTGTTTTACCACAAAGGTGCAAGGTTTATCATGTGCGCAAAACATATTTAATACGTTTTAATAATACATAGTCATTATATAAAATAAACACGTAATAATACATTAATTATTATAAAAAACAATCCCTTTATGTCATACTTCAATTTTCAAAGTTCAAAGGGAGAAGAGGCTGTCTAATCTGCAGATGGTATATATATATATATATATATATATATATATATATATATATATATATATATATATACATATACATATATTACTAGTTAATGGCATGTGTTCTCAGGTATCAACAAAAACATATAGTGAATAAAATGTATTTTGGCTGTCAGGAGGATATGGTATATGCACACTTCTCTGGTGCGGTTGACCTACAGAAATATATCAAGAGGAAGTACAGCTTTCAATCTGAGCAAAAGAGGAAGTGCCAAAAGAGGAATATGTTTTGAGCAAACACAAAACAATGGTTAGATGATGTTTAGGGTCATTTTCTGTTATGTCTTTGAGATACAGTAAAACTCCACACTCAAAAAAGTCCACATGGCCAACCTATTCTACATCTCAGAAGAGTGGCTAAATTAGTCTGTTTGCCAAAACTCATTTTCTCCCTAACTTTCTGGGAATATTGTTCTCTCTCCTCTGTGACCCTTGTTAAGAATTATGACCTCTTAATGTCATCTCAGGTCAATCTACTTACTGGGATCTCACTGATCTGGGACCAGGTTCTCCTAACCCAGATTTTGATCTCATCCGCTTCAAGAAACGTTTCTTCAGCCAGTACAATCTCTGAGACAGTTCAAAGGGTGGTTAATTCATTACACTTTAGAATTGACATGGCAGAATTTCACTTATGCTATCTAAAGATATAAATATAAGTCAGTTAATAAACAAAGAGCTGGAGAGTTTCGCTGTTACAAGTTAATAAATAAATGTGATTAAAAAAGGTAGGGAGGATAAAAGCTCAATTAAACTCATTCTCACTATTGCCTCTCTGATTACGTGGAAAACATTATCCACTAAAATCACGTTAGCAATAATATTTACTTTTTTGCCTTCCCCTTTTTAACAATTGTAATTTTGAAGGGAACCATAACAAACCACAGGCCTTCGCTCCAGAACACCACCACTTTGATCAAAATGAAATCATCGCTTGCTCCACAGCGATGGGCTGATTGGTGCTCTCTCGCTCACACATGGTGCACACATTTTTGGGAGCCCATGCCCGAAACTCACAAGCGCTTGTGCTACTTTTGTGTTCAGGAACAGGGGATTGTCATAAGACTTTGATTAGCACCGCTATGAATGATGAATTGATATCCTTTTACAATACACAACTAAATTAAATTAATGATGCTCTTACAAAACCCTCCTCTGAGAAATATGTCAGTGCATGTTTGCCATATAGTCTTTTTTGGGGTTGTTTTTATTAAGAGGCAATACAAGTTCATGCAGTTGATTTTTTTTCTATGAGGTTGATTACTTTTTCCATAATTCCATAAGGCAATATATATATGTGTATGTATATATGTGTATGTATATAAATATATATATATATATATATATATATGTGTGTGTGTGAAAAATCTGGAATATATATGATTGACTGACTATATGATACGTTTAAAGTGCTCGTAATCAGATTACTATTATTTATTACATAGTACATAGTTACATATTATTCACACAGTGGAAGTATATTATTCATAATATATTTATTTAACTTATTTTTTCTCTTTAAGTTTTCCTTTTAGTTTTCCTTAAAGTAGTCATTATTATGATTTAATTAATTATTTAATAGCTTTTCATCACCTCACAAAGCATTCAGTTCTTTCGGTTTGGGAAACCTTGGTGTAATTGAATGTGTCATTTATGATGCTGATAACAAAGAACATAAAACATTTTCTTACAAATGATGTCAAAAGTAATCAAAAAGAAGTCACAATACATTACCTAATACAGTACGTGTAGTCAAATAGATTACATTACTAACTACAATTTCTGTTATATATACTCTATATATTGGTTGAAATCAGAAGGATGTAGCTGCTACGTGGCACCACCGCAAAGAGCAAATGGTTTTCAACTACTCCCACCATATACTTTGGGTAAAAAGATTTATGGTAATTGCTTTATGTACCTATAAAACTGAATAAACTCTGAGACCTGGAATGAATGGAAGCACAATGAAATTGGAGACTGGCTGCCAAAGTGTCCGTGAAATACTATCCTCATTAGAACCAAGAGACAGGCGATGCAGGAACAGCACTTACATGACTTGACAAGCACTGTGACTGAACCCCAGCCTGGGTTTGAGTGCTGGTGAGATAGCCTATTATGCTGACCTTTAGGATTCAGATCCCAAAGTGGGAATGTTCCTTTGCAGATACGCCATCAATCCTGCAGTCACATGCGTTTTCTGAGGCTGAATGCTCATGGGTTTATTGTGTTTGTGCATGCTGTATTAGGTTATCACGAGGTTGCTCCTTTCTCCTTTTAACTCCAGATACACATTCTCTTACATAATACATTCAGAGAGAGAAAAATGTTTTAGAGGGGCTTTGCTAATAGAGAAATCCATTATATTCCTCATCCTATGTCAAAATACTTCAGTTTACATTTTATAATTAGACCTCACAATTACATCAAACCTGCACACAGTCTCAACCTCGAATTATTATAATATAATCTGTTTTATAATGCATTGTCAGTCATTTAGTTAATTAATTCGTTGAAACAGTTTTTAGTAAGGAATTGGCATTTATTATTCCACAAAAACCTATATTCACTAGACTTTTTGCACAGTTCTCTGGAAAAGCAGTTTTGAACGTTTTGATCCCAAAGAACTTAACGTATACAGGCAGCCGATATATTTTACACATTTATAATGTGTAAGGAGAATATTAGGAATCATATTAAACAGACAACATGTTGTTTACAACATTACATGATTATTATTATTTTCCTCTAAAGCTGTACATATAGTAAAATTAATGTAGTAAATCAAGTAAAATGTTTTACTTAAGCTAATATTTATTTCATACCTTTGCATAAATGTGTATATATATATATATATATATATATATAGAGAGAGAGTGTTTCCAACAATACATAATTATTTATATTTTTACTGTAAATCTGTACTAATCTAGTATTTGTTTTTACTTTGCATTAATCTAATCTTTTTTATATATTTTGCATAATTTTGTGTTTATATAAAAAATATATATATATATATATATATATATATATCTTGTCTTTTCAGAATTCTATTGGTATTGTTTCTATTGTACAAATGTCCTGCTTTGAAATACTTGATTCTGATTGGCCAGTATTTTTGTATACTAACTGCTAAACTATATAATGATATTGACCATTGTCCAAAGCAAAATATTTTCTATGTAAAGTAGCTGTGCTAGTTTCTTTTTCACATAGTACAATGATTTCAACCGAATTTAATCATTCATATCTATTTTCTATGTATTCGACAAGTAAGCACGTGATAAGCAAGATAATGTAGATAGTGAATTGATTGTTTTTTGTTAAATGTGAGCCAAAATCATCACAATTAAAAGAACCAAAGACTTAAACTACTTCAGTCTGTGTGCATTTAATTTATTTAATACACGAGTTTCACAATTTGAGTTGAATTACTGAAATAAATGAACTTTTCCATGACATTCTAATTTATTGAGATGAACCAGTATCTCCTTCATTATTGCAAAGATGACTTTTTCTGGGTTTCGTCTGCAGCAACTGACTATATATTATCAATTACTTATTTTTACCAATATACATCAGATTGTACGTTTAACTGGAACTCAGCCATGGATACTATTGTATCACAGTCCATGCCATATTTCTTTCTTCATAATAAATCTGATTACATAAGCACTTTGTTTGCCTTTTTCCCTTATACATTCCCTGTTGGGACTCCATTTTGCATCTGTCTATAATTGCTAGTGTTTATGTTGGCCATTCGGGGGACTTTTCCTGACATATGTATACACACTAATCAATCTCACTATGGCTTGGCACGGTCTGACACTGAGTGTTCTTCAGTTGCTGATGTTAAATATATTAAATGTCCAGTTGGGGTGACGTGTTGGACTTTGAGACTGCATGTGCTTCCATGATGTTCTATTGTGAGCTTGAGTGAATAGTACACTCTTGAATGATACATTTGGTCACTATGCCTCAAGCTGAGTATCTCCTTTTTGTTGTTTGGTGGTAGATGAGAAAACTGCAGGCCAGAGCCAAATTTAGCTTGATAATATTGATCAAGGACAGACATTGCTGCTAGTGTCATGCCGTGCAAGCTGGTGTGTATCAAGTAAACACTCTCTGTCCCCCAAAGGTGCGTGTCTCTGTGTATAATGTTGGGGTATGTGTATGTGTGTGCACACTCAAATTTTTACTGCCATCATCTGCTATTGAACAGCAGCTGCAGAGTAGTGCAGGTTGCCACGACAACCAGCGTTCATGGTTGTACAAGGTTCAAATCACACGTCTGCTCAGATTAAAAAATACACAGTACATTCATATGAAATGCGAATGTTTGTAATCTGTATGCAGTTATGTACATTTAAAGTTAATGTTAATGTATGTTAACATTTAAAAATGAACCTTATATAAGTTTTAATCAGTCATTGTGATGACAGTCTGTTGAAATGGCTAGGTGATAATGGTAAGAGAACTATAACACACAACTAATTATTTAACTGGGCAAATAAACCAATTGTAAACCGCTGTTTAGAGAAGCCAGAGATGCTGAAGACGAATGCAAAGAGAAGAAAATACTGTAGCAGGCAGAGCAAGATCACTGTTCACGATGTACAAAATATTGGAAGAAAAGCTTAAATATTGAACTGGGGTGGGGGTTTATATGAATGCATCTCTGATAGGGATGTAACGATTCACTCAACTCACAAATTGATTCGACTCACGATTTTGATTTCACGATTTAAGAAATGTGTCCTTTTATTATTGCTTGGGCAAAATGCTGCATGTTTCTTTGCGAAACTGAAATATAACACTATAATAATAGACTAATATTGCACTTGCATATTATTGCTCTTTTGTTGGCTTTGATTGCTTCTGTTTTCCTCATTTGTAAGTCGCTTTGGATAAAAATTTCTGTTCTGTGTCAGCTGCACCAGAGGATACTCTCCAAAATGGCGCTACGGTGACACAGAGGAGATGTGGGGGAGACGAACTGTTGAAAAAAGTCATTATTTTTGTTTTCTTTCCATACAAAAGGTATCCTCGTAGCTTCGTAAAATTAAATTTGAACCCCTGATGTCACATGGATTATTTTACCCATCTCCTTGCTATATTTCTGGACGTTGCTCGTGGTAATTACATTGCTGTCTATGGGAGGATCAGAGAGCTGTCAGAAAGCATCAGATATCTTAATTTGTGTTCCGAAGACGAACAAAGCTTTTACGGGTTTGGAAATGACATGGGGGTAAGTGATTAATGACAACATTTTCATTTTTGGGTGGAGTAACACTTTAAAATAAAGTGTGACCCCATATTTCATGTCAACAGGAAATGTCTCGCGTTACTTACAGTACCAATGTTCTCTGAGTAGGGAATGAGACGCTGCATAGCTTTGATGCATTGGGAACGCCCTCTGGGTGTGCCGATTGTCTGAAGCCCTTATAGAATCACGCCAATTTATTGGCTGATGGCACGGATGCCGTCCTCGACGTTCTTACGTCGCCATACTTATACTAGCGAATGCGCCATCTGCTCCTCAGATTTCTCTGCTGAAAAAGGCCACTTGTCGGCAGTGTAAGGAGCTTGGGTTACGTAACCTGAGACGTTCTCTTTCATAGGTTCACTCGATGCTGCGTAGCTATCACGCATTGGGAGCGATATACAAAACACCCCAAGCTAAGCGTTAACAAATCTGGCCCAATGAAGAACCAGATAGCATCTATGGCTGGTTCAAACGGACAAGAACCGGGAACGAGGAGCCATGTCAAGATCCAAGTTATAAAACCTGATAAAAGTGAGTGGAGAGGAACATCCTGCCACTATAAAAATATCCTCTAGGGGGACTACTCTAAAAGGAGCTTGAGAGGAAACCACACTCCTGTAGAGTGTGCCCAAACACTGAGAGATGAAGACCACGCACCTCGTAAGCCAGCGAAATAGCTGCCCTCTCCCCGTGACAAATTCTGTGCTTCGACGCGGCAAGCCACGGCGGCCAGCACTAAAGCTAAAGTGGGCGGGGCCTGCATCTCGAAGGCCAACTTCTGAGAAGTGAGTCGATCCCCAAGAAGAGGGGAGATCAGAGGACTCGAGGCTATGGAATAGCATCCTGACACAGCACACCTCTCTGGCCGGAGGCCTCAGCCTCTGGAGGAAAGATGTTTCAAGGGGGTGTCTACCCACTGACTGACCACAAGAGGGGCGTGGTAGGCCAATAATGCCGCCACGTAGACCTTCAGGGTGGAGTGGGTTAACCCTGTGGAGGAACAGGCCTGCAAGTACTCCAGAACTGTACCAATCGGGCAGTTGACTGGGTCGAGCTGGTGACCTCCGCACCATGAAGTGACACTCATGACGACTCTCTAAATTGAGAGGAGGCCTTCTACACTCCACACGCTGGGATTTTGTAAGGAGGCTCACCTAGGGCCTACCACTCACAGACTGTCCCAGCAGAGTTCTGACAAGCGGAGGCCTCAAAAACTGCCAGCAGCGAGAGGAGGCCTACAACGCTTGCAGTGACCGCTTCAAAGGGAAGAACCTGATAATGGTATGCTTTGTCCCCAAGCAAACCTCAGGAACTCCCTTGTTCTATAACCAGAGCCTGCTCTGGGCCCACAGTGTGGAAGAAACCCCAATGAAAGTGGTGATGAAGCGCCGATGGTGTGCTTAGAGCTGCTAGCTCGGTGCCCTGGAGCGAAGGACCAGCAGGATATGGCCGAACCAGCTGCTCTAGAGAACCCCAAGGGGTTGTTAATCTTATTTTTGCAATATAAAAGCTAGCCAAATGAGCGGTTTGTAAATTGTAAACGCCGAATTAGGCCGCTCAGAAACCGTTCGTCATGTTTGGATGACTGGGATTCGCGGGACTCGTGGGGCCAATCAATAGAGAGATTCTCTGAGGTGCGCGCCAGTACGTCTATAAGCTCTGAGTAGGCCGCGGAAGGTCGCGCTTCCTGGTCGCTAGGCGGAAAGTCAGATAAAGCAGGCCTAAAATCTTCGGAGTTGCGGTGTAAAAGATTTTTCTAGCCCAGAAGAAATCGTTTAGCATGCTTCTGGGCTCATAACAATCATATGAGAAGTCAACCCGTTTCTGGAGCATGACGGGAAAGATGGAACTTGAACAGAATATAAATTTAGAAGCATCGTAAACCGCATCGCATGAGTGTGAAAGCCCAGACATAAAGCTAACACGCTTACCGTGTGGACGAAAAATCCATGCACTCCACTGAGAGGAGAACATCGTTCTACAATTGTAGTTGCCGAAGTACAAATGAAGAAGCTGAGCGAAAAACAATCAGAATATCGGTCAAGAAAAACCACAACAGAAGGGCTGATACGGCCACTTTGTGAAGGCAGAGAAATCTGAGGAACAGATGGCGCGTTCGCCAGTATAAGGATGACGACATAAGAACGTAGAGGACGGCATCCGCGCCATCAGCCAATAAATTGGCGTGATTCTATAAGGGTTTCAGACAATCGGCACACACAGAGAGCGTTCCCAAGTACCCCAAGTTACGTTACTTCAAAGAATACCATGGTATTACCATCATGGTGTTACATTTATTGTGTGCAAACCATACCATAGTAAATGGTGTAGAAAGTAGCATAGTAAATAGCAAGAGTAGCAAAGATCTCACTACAGAGTCACTACAGTAACTAAATATGGAGGCAGCTGTAGAGAGCAGCCGAGAAGGGTCTACAGACGCACATGCACACACACTCTCATAATGTCTCTAAACAAAAAGACCATTCAAATACAGATCTCTAGTACAGCAGTATACCATGTGCAAAATATTACAAAGACACATTAGAGGCTCTCATTATTATAGACATGTGCAGGGAGAGAGAGAAGTAAACAGCTCAATACTGGAGCTCCCTTTGCAAAAATGACTGTGGTGCAACCGTGGTATCAAATGGTAATACAAAACAGATGAATGATTGACATATTCACATATCATTTATCATGCGTGATACGTGCATGTAAAAAACATATGTTTGTTTAGTATGTGTCTGTCCATAATACAATTAATTAGCTGAACTGAATGTTGCATTTTTGTTTAAATCATATTGTAATTTTTTCACAAAAGATCTAACAGAAAAAAAGCATGCTATAATTTGGGAACTGCCTGTGGAATAGTCCGGTCTTAAATTCTCTTTAGTGTTAATTTGACACATAATATGCCCTTATTTCAGAGTACATTCTGGGTGGAGGCTTGAACTCAGTGGACTTAATAAAAGAGAAGAGAGTTGTGAGCTGACAGTGAACCAATGAGAAGAGATGAAAGTCAGTTGGTAATAGGATCTGTCATTGAGGTTTAATAATACGCACACATGCACACAGATTGAGCAGGATGATATCTAAAAGGAACCTTATAGCTGATTTTATGAGACTTAAAAGTAAAACATTCTAGACAAGGAGGATCAGTATTAAAGTTAAAGCATAGATAATTGCAATGATAAATAGTTACTGAAGAGATAGATGAATAGGTAGATTTTTTTCTCTACTAGCCATTATCTCTGGCCCTATGTCCTGAGATCCATATGGTATTACTTGCAGAAGTCTTGTGTATCATTGAAATGACTGATCTGATCATTACACACTGTTTATTATTCATTATATCAGTGTTAATCCACTCCAGCTGTTGAGGTAAATTTGATACTTTATCAGTCATGGGCTGTGTTGATGATTGCGGTTTATGAACAGACCTGCAAGAACTGGACCAGATAAGCAAGATGAGCATTTTCAGAATTTATGTCTTGTGATTTTAGCACCGCTTGTGATTGCTTTCAGCTTGTGCTGTTAGCATTATAATGCACCACAAAATCATGCAGAGCTTTCACTTTGAATTTTATAGCAGCAGTTAGAGTGACCTTATCTAGCATTTAACCACATGGATGTTATATCAGCTTACTGGGCTGCACATGTTTCAGGTTTTTAGCTAAGGGTTTTTGGCTTGAACACAGGGTACAGGTTCAGCCGGAGATCAGTAGTGAAAGGTAGCAGTGCGTGTAACCAGAAACTTTCAAAACTGTTGTTTGGAGTTTTGTGTCATGGTGCACACAGCGGGGAGGAACGAGGAACAAGAAGACGAGGAGTAAACACAAAATAACAGTCTTTAATATAAACAAGGCAGGGCAAGACAAGAGTAACAAGTAGACCAGACAACACTAACTAAACAGACAAGAACTTAAATACACAGGTAAATTATAGATAATCACAAAAACACAGGTGGAACAGAGTAAACTAATAATGACACTAGACGAGGACAGGAAACAAACCAAATAAGGGCATGCAAGAGGGAAACACATGGCACACACGGGTGTGCCTCACCTGTCTGGAAAAGTGAAGCTGCTGGCTTTCATTTTAGCTAGTAATTTGATGCTATAAAAACGGGGCGTGTCGTTATGGTTGATTGGGTCTGTCGGAGTTTGGGCGGCAGTTTGATTCCACGGCTCCACCTCATGACTCTACTGCGCAGACTCTGGCTCCAAACGAATCTCTACTGCGCAGACTCGGGCTTCAAATCACGTCATTTTCTCAAGATGTCACGGCCATACTGAGATGATTTGCCTTCGCTTTTCTATAGTGGAATGAAGCGGAGACGCGTCGTCCATCTTTCTTAGAGTCTATGGGCACACACAACACAGGACTGACATTTGGTGCCAATACGATTTTTTTTATGTTTTTGAAAAAGTCTCTTGCTCACAAAGCCCGTATTTATCTGATCAAAAACACAGTGAAACAGTAATACTGTGACATGCTATTGCAATTTAAATTTGCAGTTTTCTATTTGAATACATTTTAAGTGATGCAAAGCAGAATTTTTAGGTGTGTTCGACTTGAACACTGCGCAGAATGATAGTGAATGACATCAAAATATCGCGAGAGCGATTCGAATGCATAAGGATCTGCTCTCTTATCTTTCTCACAGTACTTTGATGTCATTTTATTTCAGGATTCTTTGATTAATAAAAGTAAAACATTTTTTTGAAAGTCTTTACTATTACTTTTGATCAATTCAATGCATCCTCACTGAATACAATTATTAATTTCTTTTAACTTTTCAACTTTGGACCTCACTGTAAATGGTTTACTTTAAAAAAGAACAACTATCAACTAAACATTCATAGCCGTGGACATTTGCTGCAAACAAAGGCTATGCATAGTTATGTGCACTAGTGACTGAAGCATACAAAGACCCGAAAGAAGTAAAGAAAGGAAGTCTGTTTCTCTTTAAAACTCTCTGGCGGCACGGAGATTTGAGTGTTGGACATATATTTGACTGTGAGTCGGTTCTAAAGCATGTCCAATGAGGTGAAGCCACACGTATTAGCTCTAATACACTGCGGTTTCAAGATTTACATTTGGGCCAATCCGTCACTGAAATTTGGCTGTAAACCACGGTGGAAGAAGCTCAACAGTCAAACTTACACACCACAACAGATTTGATCACAAACCCCAGATTCCCTCAAGACCTTTCACATCCAAGAAAACTGTTACATATTCAAAAATATGGTCAGGGACTGACAGTCATATTAAGCATATGCTGCTCTCATAACTCAGTGTCGATTGAGTTGGTCACGGTTCTGGCCTGGAGAACTTGAAGTTACATATTGTTTAAGGTAAGTGCTCTTATTCTCAGAGTTGTTGAAAGGACACAGATGAGAATTTGAAGTCAGAACATTTATATTCTCAGGCTTTTCAAAACAAGCCAAGCAGGTTCTCTGAGGACAGAATTGTACCAAAACGGTCACAGAACATCCAAAAAAGCTGCAAAACTGATTTGGTTTATTTTTTCTGTTTTGGTTTGCTTGCTGGGAAATGCTTGTATGTGTCTGTGTTTGATGGTGAGAGTGTTTGGTTATAGTTTTGAGAGCCAAATGTGCCCTCACAAATATAGTAAAACCTGGCTCAAGTTATGTCTTAATTAAACTGTAAATAATGCAAAAAGGTGTAAGGCAGATGTCCGTGTAAAGCTGCCTTGTGTTTGGTGACTCCACCCATTGAAATCTCATTGGTCCAAAATAATTATCCTAATAACTATCAATTTTGAATGGCTTTAATTATGTTGGGATATTGTTATGTTGGGTTTTATTTTAAAGTCTGTAGGATATTTTTACAAGGTGTGACTGTATATGTGTGTTTGTGTTGACACCTGCCCTTGTCTGTGCATTTATACATGCCATATGTCAGATATCATATTCTTTTCTGCCCTGAGAAAATTCTTTACTCTAGTTCTCTAGATCTTCTGTTCACACCTAAGGGGGCATTCTCATTACATTAAACACCAGGACCTGTAGCAACCCCATGCATGACGTGCATCAGTAGACTTAATTATCTAGGGATAAATCTCTCTCACTGAGGGGAATATAGGATCTAATAGCTGTTGCCTGTGAGACACTTTGGAGCGCTGTAGGAACTGAAGCAGACAAGGCAGGGGAGGTGATAAGCTGGCAGTAGGAGTCACCCGTAGGGCTCCTGGATCAGATTGCAGGCAGTGCTGTTAATTGCAGGTGATGAAGGACAAGACGGATCCTGAAGGGTGAAGTGTTGACCTCTAGCTGAGCTATGCTGCAGGAGGATTTAAGGACAGTGAGGAAAAGATTTAAAGGAGACAATCATAAAAGAAAGTTTTCTTTGCTCTTTTGAACACACACACACACACACACACACCCACACACAAAATAAAAAAGCAGTGTACACACATTTTAATACTCAAGAATATTATTATTCATATTAATATCGATATTCATTTGCACATTCATATTCATATTCATTTAATTGTAGTATTATTATTGATGTTGTTTAAATAATACAATCAATGAGTAATATACTGTGCACTAATTTTGTATATATATATATATAATTCAGACTTCTAAATACTACTAAAACTACTACTACTACTACTAATAACAATTATTATTATAATTGAAATAATACAATCAATTAGTAATAGTAAAATATATTATTAGTAAAACAATTATTATTATTTGTTTAATGATGATATGGCTCAATGTGATTATTGCACATTTTGTAAGCTTAGTTTTTTCCCTGCACACAGGTGAGGTGATCATTTTTGGAGAAGAGTGGTCAGAGATGGACTCTGAAAGTCAAAGCCGCTTTCTGTCTCTCTCGTGTGCCTCTGACAGATGGCAAGCAGGATAAAACTCTGCAAATAAAAGTGTAATCCCGTCCTCACATGGGTCGACACTCACTCGCCAGATTATCCTATCAGAGAGAGAGAGAGAGAGAATGTGGAGAAGGAGAGGATAGTGTAAATGGCAAAGGTGAGGCAGGGATGGTTTTCCTCTTGGCTCCGAAGTGAATAAAAAAGGTTCAAAAAAATGAATGGACAAAAGGCTATTAAAATAAAAAAATAATAATTATAATGTAAACTATTAATATATATATATATATATAATTACATCTAAAAATAATGATAATAATGCTTGTAAATGCTATAATCCCTTAAAACATTGCTTCAGATTGTGGCTCACTAGGTTTTGAAGCAGTATCGGTGTGTGGTTGCATATAATGTTAAAGTTAGATGTTAAAGTTACTGTGAAGTCAAAGATTATATTGGCTCATGGGAATGGTTGTGTAATGCTAGCTACTCTGTTACATAGTTTTATCTTGAAGTATACTGTACAAACATTTAAAATGCCTCCGGTGCTAGAATTCCTTATATTAAAATATCACAATATACGGGAAAGGGCTCTGATTGTGTAATACTGCAGGACCTGAGCACAGCAGCTCAAACGCTTGTATTTTTATCAGTTTATGCAGTACTGAGCGCTATGTCAACACGGCATCTATAGGTCAAAACGCACAAGCACACACATGCCGGGACCCACGCAGTGCAGTCTAGGCCCGAGGGCCGGGATGTGGAGGTGGATAAAGACAGCGATGAGGAGGAAAAGAGAGAATGCTGGTTCTTTGGATAATGTCCCACAATATGGCAGTTATATTACCGAAGGCTCAAAATATGTTTGGTGTTTCTGTTCTCCAACATATAGACACAACAAATAGTGTCACTGTCGCCAAGAACCACCTACACAACAAACAATGCATTACTGTTTATCTGCAAAACAACATTTGAATATGAATTGAATGGGAATTTTCATGAACAAGAAACAAGATGGGCCTAAAACTTTTTCTTTTTCAACAAATGATCAGGAAAAAAAGTGCTTAACCTTCAGAAAATAATGAGCACTCCCAGAAGATCAAATATCAGGCACCTTATATATGCTCTTTTTCCAGATCATTTGAGCTTTACCAACTTTATAAAGTATTATTATTACTTGAAAGTGCTACATGACTTTGGAGAAAAGAAATGTATTGACAGGCAAAACCAATCAAGGCCTATTGTTACTTTTCTATAGTAACATGGAAGAGATTTCAATCAGTTGTTGTTATATGGCATTGGGTTTGTGGACACAGTGTACTGTAACTCTGTGATTTATTGCGCCCTGTTATTTTTAACGAACATTGTTTGGTGTGCAGCCTTTTTTCAACATTCTTAGTGTAAATATGCATGAAAAGAAACAGTTCCAAATCTGACATAGTCATTTTTCTTTGTAGGAAAGTCAAAGAGGGGAAAATAAGCATCGGTTTCTGCATCTGGTTCTGGGTTGGTTTGGGCTCCACCTGTGACGTGGTGAGGGAAACCCCAACAGGGAGTCTTACCAGGGGGGCGAACATTATGCATGGCTTATAAAGCTCTGAAATGCATTAAAACATGGACAAATCCCCCAACTAAACTTACAGAGAATCCCTTTCAACTCTAAAGAGAAACTTGGCAAGAAACTCCCAACAACAGGCAAGCTCCAAGTCTGGTATTACTTAGCTATGAAAATACACATTCAGTACGTTGAGGCGATTTAAAGGGATTGTACCATAATTTACTCACTCTCATGCCGTTCCACACCTTTTTTGGTAATTAAACTATATTAAAAACTATATAAAAAAATATTCTTCAAAATATCTATTTTGTTTGTTTTTGGAACAGGAACAACACGAGGAGGAATATAATTTGATTTTCATACTATCCCTTTATGGCTTTGTTCAGAAGAGCATACTACTTAACCGCTCAGAATATGACCATGGAAATAAACATGCATGTAATGAGTTCACATGACAATTGTCATGGGTTAGTGTGGATGCTAATCCAATAACAGGAACATTCTCAGAACTTTAGCTAATGTTCTGGCTGTCACGGTGCACACACGAGGGAGGAACGAGGAACATGGAGACGAGGATATAACTCAAATTACAGTCTTTAATGACTCCAAACAAGGCAGAGCAAGACAAGGCAAGGCTGACACAGACAGGAACACCGGGGAGTTAAGAATAGACCAGACAAAATCAAACTGACACAAGATGATCATCAGGTGGATTCTGAATGGCTGTCAATGTTTTTATCCTTCATTAAAAATAATTCTGAGTTATTCAAATGATATTGTTCATCTAGAGTTACAGTTATAATTGTGGACTTATATACTTGTTTATCTTTATAGTTCTTAAACAGTCCTTTATTGTTAAAGAAAAAGCCAGTTTTCAGTAAATGCTGTGCAGAATGCTGGTATTCGTATTTGAACATTACTTATAAGACTAGCACCATTTGCGAAAAGAGGAAAACTCATAACTATCTAAGATTTTTGATTAATCTTACTTACGCGCTGTAGTTTGCTTATGATTAATGAGACTTGTGTTCTGCTGGCATTCAGAGCTCTTCTTCACAAACAGACAAAGCTACTTTTTGGCTTCCTGAAAGAGCTTGTTGCAGCCAAGGGGTCAGATCAGTGCTACTTTTAAGGGCTCTTTAATCATATTGTCAGGTTCCTCAGTTGAGTCAGTTCCCACCGTTACTCATAGCCACGGCTTCACAAATATAAACTCATGTATCATCTGTCTGGCCTCAGGCTTAGAGGAACGAACAATGATCGTTCTGTCTTTATATATCTAACTATAGACTTCAAAACACAAAGTTTGTAAAAGGTCCAGCAAAACTGGGGATCAAGATGTTTCACCTTTGGAGCTACCATTTGTTGGAGCACTTGTTGTGTACATCTACTTTCTACTTCCAGTCCGCTAAAGCCCAGAAACAAACTAGACTGTCCAGCTGTTTGGGATCAGAACGATTTTCAGTGTTTGTTTTTTAAAAGAAGTCTTTTATGCTCATCAAGGCTGTATTTATTTGATCAAAAATACAATAAAAACATTAATAATGTGAAATATTTATTTACAATTTAAAACAACGTTTTTTTATTTGAATATATTTTAAAATGTAATCTATTCCTGTGATGCAAAGCTGAATTTTCATCAGCCATTACTCCAATCTTCAGTGTCACATGATCCTTCAGAAATCATTCTAATATGATTTATTACAGACCTGATGTCAATTAACTTAATTAGTTGCTAGATGTTCTCCCAGCGGAATCTTTTCAAAATGTCTGGCTTTTTCAGGCCTTTGTTGCCCGTGTGCCAAATCTTTTGAGAAATATAGCAGGCATCAAATTTGAAATGAACTAACTTTGTGCATAAAATCATAAAATTACTTGTCTATGTTCTATTGTAAATAAAATATTGGCTTATGTGATTTGAAATTCTTTTAGTTTTCATTTTACTCAAATTAAAAAAAAAATCCCAACATTTCTGGAATTCAGGTTGTAGGATTCTAGGATGAATAAAATAGCGAAAGAAAGAAAAGAAAGAAAGAAAGAAAGAAAGAAAGAAAGAAATATATAATTTCTGAATAGAATTATTCATTCATTCAAAGAAAAAGAAAAAAACTTTTATTCATCAAGGTTATAGATATACTTTTGGAAAGACTATTTGGTTTAAGCATGCTCAAGCTTGATTTTATATACTCATAATATTATATGTACCGACCATGAACGTAACAGAGATTGGGATTTTTAAGTCAAGAGAATGTCTAAAGGGGAACATCAAAATATGATTTATGCTGATAGCATGTTGATAGTTTTAATTTTGAATTGCTCAGCAGTTCCATTCTCTTCAAAATGTTATGCCACCATGACTGTAATTGACCTGAAAAAGGCGAGAAGACCTGAAATGGCGGCCCGTTTTGCCCTCAGCGATGCTAACACGTATTTGCACTGCATTCAGACACATTTCAGAATTCAACAACACGTTAAATAGAGCTTGTATAGCTAGCAGCAAACAGTGTTTTCGGTTAAAGAAGTGAGGTTATGGAATTCCTTACCTACAAATATCCGAAGCATTGGCACCTTCACAGTTTTTAAAACCAATCTTAAAAACTGGCTACTAACAAATCTGTAACCACTAATGACTGTGTTGTAAGTTCCGTGTTTTTTACATAATGTTTTTATCAATCTTGCTTTCTTGGATATATGTATTGGGATGTGGTGTATATGTAATATTGTATGTTATTTTATTGGTTTACCTGCCCAGGGACAGTGGATATAAATGAGCTATTAGCTAACTCTGGTGCAATTACATTTAATTGTAATAAACAATAAACAAACAAACAAATAAGATTCAAATGTATTTTTAATGCATAAAATCAATAAGTCATGCTAATAACTTCGTGACATGCTACAGTAACATCCTCAAGGCATTGCTTTTTGAATCCCCTCACCTGTGGCTATTAGAGCGCATTATACATTTGGTAAAATATGTGCATAAAGTAAGGTGCAGACACAAAATCTAAAAACATTTTTTCGTCTGATTGTATCTGGAACTGAAACTGGAAATGTATCTCATACAGTAATTGTTGTCTTTATTTCAGTCACTGTTAACAATTTGGTTTAAAACAATATGCGTTGTGAAATGTGCTAATAAATTAAAAGTAAATACAGGACGATTGTACTGTTTCCATGAGCAGCAGATGGTACGGTTTTGGTTTTATTATGGGAAAGTTGGATCATCTTTAACTGACGTGGTCACATGACCAGACTGTGTTTTCAGAGGGTGTTTTTTTTTTACGCAAGCTAAGATCAGTTTAACTGACAAGGTAATAGAGCCATGATAACACCACACCCATAATAATTACAATGCATACTCAAAGAGACACGTCTAACATGCTATATGTGTGTGTACATGTATGTTTCAGCGCGTGTGCGGTTATGTGGGATGGACATTATATATACAGTACAGTACTTTTCATCTTGAGACATCACAAAGAATCAATCAATCATCTGTCAAAGAACAAATCACACATGTGCCTCGTATGAACCACACTCCTATGCGCTAACATAAGCTGGACAAATATAGTGTTAGCTTATATGATGATAGATTTTACCACAGTACGAGTGTGGACAAATTAATGAGTGTGTTATTATTGTTACCTAAAACTATTAAAAAACCTTTTAACAAAGAAATGTTTAAGACATGAATATTAGATGAACTGATAACAGATGAAATAAAATATAAACACGTAAGAAAACTTACATTTAAAAAGCATGAATGGCAGCTAACTGAAATGAAATAAGTACTAAAATTGAAATAAATATAAAACTAAAATGAATGAATGGGTAAATAAAAACGAATAAATTAATACAAAACTGAAAATATAAACATAAAAGCTAATTCAAAATATGAATGAATACCATAATAGTATATAAATAATAGTACAATATCACTGCAGTGATGTAACTTAATAACTTTAAAATGTGTACTGACTTTGTGTTAAAAAATTCTGTCCATCTAATCATATAGACACAACTCCAAAAACAAAGCATGATATGCAATTCTGCAAATGAATGGTTACTTGTATAACGTATAATATATTTCAAAGCTTGAGTGCCTCAAACATGACAAACCTTGGCAACCCATCAGTAAATTAATTGTCAAAAACATGGCACCAATCTGACAAACTTTGGCAACCCAACAATAAATTGTCAAAAATGGTCTTATTCTTAAAATGCAAGCAGATTTTTTAATTTTATTGATCGATTGACTGACTGATTGCCAAGTAACTGTAATAATTATAAACTGATTTGCTATGCTGTTGTTTCATGAGTATGGCCCAATAAATCAATACAGGCACCTTGTAAACACAAACATGGACTGTTGGTGTGTCATCTCAGACTCTGAAAAACATGATGCACTTCAGCACTGAATACAAGAATTGTCACAAGATATATTTCCTGACTGGCAACTCTGTTTATGTAATATCAGATGAAAGCTTAATCAGATGACCATCTACTTGGAAGCTCTTTTTAACACATGTTTGTGTCTTTCAGAGTACTGCAGTGACCTCAGAGCTTTTATATCACTAGCTGTGAGAAACAGAGGTCTATTTTCATACACATTCTGGGTTTCTGTAAGGCAATGGCAGTAGAAATGGATGGTGAACTGTGTTGCGTAACAGCTTTAAGGACTAAATATACAATAAACCCCTAGTGTGCAACTACTACACATGGTGCGCATTAAACCTCTACAGCAATTTCTCAGACTGGCTTTTATTGATGTGGAATTATCATGCTTTTTGTTCTTTTATTTGTTTATTTATTTGTTTATTTATTTATTTATTTTTTACATTTAATAAAACATTTCCAATTGTTTCACCAAAAAGTTGTTTCACAAATATACTGTAAAAATAAATTTGTTTTTGAACTATTTTTTCCCAGTGTGTTTAAAATGATTTCACCGCCAATTTGAACCAATTTTGATGTGTGCTCATATTTGAGATGCAGTTCCTCAACCAACCATTGTTGGGAGCACTTGGGGATATTGCAACACTATGGGCCCTATTTTAACAATCTAAGCAAATAGGTGCTAATTCTGATACACGCAATGAGTCAATAACTATCCATTATGACATGTATGACATTTTTATATTTAAGTAGCCTTCACAATAATATTATTTTACACTGTAATCCTTTAGTTTTGAATATTTGGCATGTTTGTGCTGCTGAGCGTCCCTGGCTGTAATAAGCAAAGTGAACGCGCGTTGTGGATCCGCCAAGAGGCGCATTTTCTACTAATGCGCTCTTTAAATAACAAAAAATTAATATTGCACCATTGACTTTAGACCTGGTTTAAGTTGGTCTATGGCGCAGTCTCTTTTCAGTGCCTCGTTATCAATGCGCCTGAACACACCTCGTTTTCAGACCAGCACGCCCATGAGCGCACAAATGGGCGCAAATGCATTTGCTATTTAAAGAATCGTGGCGCAGGACGAGAAAATTATAACTGCGTTGGGCTGAAACAAGCAAAAACACTGTATGATGTATGACTGTATCATGATGTATGATAGGGCCCTATGACTTCATTATATTGAAGTCAACATATAGCATATAGCATATATATATATATATATATATATATATTACATAGATTAATTTTTTAATCTAGATTAATCTAGATTAATTTTGGAATTAATCTAGATTAATCTAAAATAAACTCATTTGAATTCTGCAAGGCATTCAGAATATGTGTGCTACCCAAAATACTAAAAGTAAGTCTTTGAGAACAGGTTTCTAAGCCATGTATGACCAGGGCTCATCTCCTGTTTCAAAATGCATCACAAACTTTAATCTCTTCCAGTCCCAATCCTGAAAAAACTGGAGGAAAATCATGTCCCGTTCACTCAAGAATGACTCCCATTCCTCCACTCGTGTTGTTGTTTTTTTGTTTTGCGATAACTGTCAATTACAGTAAAAATACAGTACAGATCACAGCGTGCCACCTTATTAGTTGAATAAAAACCCCAAATGTCGTTTTTTGTTATTATATTGAACTGAAAGCCATCTTATTATGCACAGTGTTGCACAGATTAAATTTCATGTAAATCATCCATGCTAACACACACGTCTTCTATTTTTTTTGACATTTCACTCTCTATAGATATATTTTTCTATGTACTGTATTTTTAGATATATTATTCAGTTTCTCGCTCAAGTTCACATGAGACCTAAAGCATCCTGTTTGCTTAAAAGCGCATAGCGTTTCGTTGTTATTCTGAGTGCACACAAATAAGCGTGAGTCTTTACAGATTCGAAAGATGTATTAGGCTACTTTTATCTGTATGACCAAAAATGAGATTTTAAGAGCAAGTGACAGAGCCTGTCCTGCAGCAAACATTTAAAACACACACTTCAATAGCGCACATTTCTCTAGGTTAACATCATATTGAATGAGTAAAGTTGCTACTACATACATCTTTCAGATGAAAAGCCATATTTGAGGTTGATGAATGAGCGTTTGGATCAGGGGCGCTGTAGCTAAGGGGGCTGAAACATTCTGAAATGTTTTCAGAAAAGCCCCGAATGTTTTATGACCATGCCCTGTGCATCATCATCACTGAGTTTTCATGCGCATTAAAATGATGAACACGCAGTTTACTCCGTCAGGAACATACAGCTCGTGCTTCTGACTGACATATACACTTGATAATAAACTTCTATAAACTGGCCAATCATCGATATGAATAGCAGATCTTGGATCTTTGGGCTTAGCCCGGATATCCACTCACCCTAGAATCGCCTCTGGTTTGGATGTCCTGCTCGATTGTATTACCACATAGACCAGCCGTTAACAATCTGTCCATCACGGACTGCGAGCCTCTAGTTCAAGACTCGTTCGCCCCTACAGTGCAATTCGGCTAGGTATACATCCGCTAAAATATCAGGTGAAAGTCATCATAGCTTTGCGTAGTATAGACCCAGCTCCCAACCCAACTTTGAGAATAGATTAACGGCGATTTTTTTTTATCGCCGATAAGAGTCTCACGTTAACGCACGCGTTACGCCGATACAACACTAATATATATATATATATATATAGCAACATTATATTACTAGTCTATACTTTTACTTTTAGCACATATAGCACATGTTTCTCAGTCAACAGATATAGTAGATGTGTTGTAGTCTGTGAATTGTGAAGAAAATGTAATAAAAACTGGTTAAAATGACTGAGGATTTTTGATTTTGCAACATTATAGCATTCGTGCCCATAAGATATGACAAGGTTCACCTTTATAAAAGAAATCAAAGCATTCCAGTCTCCACACTCTGAAAGTCCAACATTTAGTTTGTGTAATTGGTGTCTGCAACGCTATGCAATCACTAAACAAACATAATTTCCATAACGAGGAGAGGGTCAAGCTGTGATTAATTGAAATGTATCTGCTTACAGTTAAGACAACCTGAATGAGAGCGGTCTGGACGCAGTCAAAGTCAGGCTAGCCATGTGTGTTGCAAGATTTCAGCTCAGGAACTAAGTGGAAATGTTAAATGTTCCCATCAACGGCCTTGGGCTCCACAATCAGGTCTGCTGATTAATGGTCCCGAGCTGCCAATAGATCTGTGGGCTGTTTTCTTGTGGATGAAAAACACCTTGGTCTTAGATGAGAACGTTATTTAAGAGTACCTGCTAAGTTATTCTGTAACTAACCAGCTAGGCCCATGTACACAATGAGAGAGTATTAGAACACACAAAAATGAGCTTCATCCTTCATTAATGCTTGCTAGGGTTCTCTCAATGTGATTACATTAGAATAGAATGGAACATTAGAATAGAAGTTATATAATAGAATTTTAGAAAACATGCAATAGTAACATTCCATCCCATAATGTTTGGGAAATTAGAATGGAATGTTCCATTAATGTTAGAAGAACCAAAATGAATGTTTTGAATATTTTTATAACTTAACAGAAACATTAGCAAAACACTCTCAGAACATTTTATTAGTTTAGCTATTGCTCAAGCAAGAGCTTAAATTGTTTGGCTCAAGGAGAGATGGTTTATTAGATTTCTTAGTCATGAGTTTGATGCTGTGCAAGGCAGATGATGATACGGTTGAAGAAATCCCCCAAAATCACCCTAGCACTGTGGAAGCAAGTTTTCCACTCACATCTTTCTTTCTTTCTTTCTTTCTTTCTTTCTTTCTTTCTTTCTTTCTTTCTTTCTTTCTTTCTTTCTTTCTTTCTTTCTTTCTTTCTTTCTTATTGTCCATTAAATAAGAGTCAATGGGGTCCAATCCAAAGTTGTTTATAGCCCAGCATTCTTCAAAATAAATAATTTTATGTTCCACATATTCATGCAGATTTAGAATATTGGGAGGATAAGAAATGACGACAGAACAATCCCTTTGATATTATCAGTATTATACTATTCTTTCAGATTTCAGATCAGTTGAATTGCCTTGCACAGGAGTTCCTCTCACATATCAGGCAATTCTTTGCACCTTTCCAATGCTTAATAAACCACAAAAAGCCTTTGAGCTATTATCAACTCTCTGTGAGTCTGACCTTTTTAATTTGTCTGAGGCCTATCAGGCAGCTGTCAGAAATGAGCCGTGAGCATTACTCATTCAGTTCACAGCAGATTACTGTGATTTCAAATGTACCGGAACTAAACTGTTGTTCCCAAAGGAAAACTTCATCTTTGAATATCTTTACATTTTATGCATAAAATGTTGGTTTGTGTCTTTATGTGTGTCCTCTATTCAAATGTGTGTGTGGGCTTGTATAGCATGCTAAAAAAGCAATCTCTAAAATAATCTCCCTGATGCCCTCGTTTTGCCTTCCAAGCTTTGATTTGAATCACATGATTATGAATACAACGAGCAATGATTGAGTTTGCCAGCATACATGGAGTTTGAGATTAAACATAGATATCCAAGTGAGCAATGCCATGTTGGCTATCACTGTTAAGCTGTATGTGAGTATTTTACAATGTTACTGTAATGTTGTATGTGCTGTGCTGCAAAGTGCACATGCTAAAAAGACGAGCTCATGCAGGCCACACGTATCTATGTCAGTCCTCTGTCGTGTGTGTCTTGTGTTCCCGCCTCTTGTGTCCTTATTTGTTTTGTTTCCTGTCCTTGTTTAGTGTCATTATTAATTAATTCTTGTCCAGCTGTGTTTTAGTAATGATCTATGATGATCCTGTGTATTTATAGTCCTGTCTGTTCAGTTAGTGTTGTCTGGACTACTGGTTACTCCCGACGTTCTCTCGACTGTGTGTGTGTGTGTGTGTGTGTGTGTGTGTGTGTGTGTGTGTGTGTGTGTGTGTGTGTGTGTGTGTGTGTGTGTGTGTGTGTGTGTGTGTGTGTGTGTGTGTGTTCTACATTAAAGACTTTTAATTTGAGTTTATCCTAGTCTCTGTGTTCCTCGTTCCTCCCCGTTGTGTGCACCGTGACAGAAGACCAGACCTAACAGTAAGTGGCCCACCCTCACTTTGTTTTATTCCTGTTTGTGTACCCACAATTATTATTTTATATGCCAGGCTTTAAGAATATTTTCCATTAAAAGGTATATTGGTAGTTGCAACTTTCTGTATATGGCAGCTGATTCAGTATTAAATTATTTTTCTGAATTAAAACCAGTTTATTTATAGATAGTTACATTAATTGCATTTTAGGTAACCTAAAAAATAGCTAAATTTCCAACAGCATAATATAATGCAATACTCTGCTATATCTCCGCATGACAGAAATGCTAGTATGTTGTTCCCTATTGAACCTATAGGTACATATATGTTCACAGTGAAGATGGATCAGAAAATATCACAAGTGAGAATTGAACTAGCATCAAATCATGTGCACGAACCGCTAGATCACATGACTAACTAGAGCTGGACTATTTTAGATATATCCTCCCTTCCACTCAGACAACTAAATAAACATGTAGGCTATATGTAATCACGAATAGACAAAAACATGCAGAGACATCAACACATCTGCATACAAATCACACACAAACACAAATCTTCCCTCATTCCTCAAGGATCACATTTTCTGGACCGGTTACTGCGCTCCTGTTCTCACATCCCCTCCCTTCATAAAGTCATGAATCATCTCATATCTCCCTGTTGTGTGCTTGTGCAGATATACTTCATATGCAGACACACATTTACATCAAATTCAGTTTAAAGGCAAGATGTTGCGGTGTGTCATGTGGCCAGAAATAGAGTGTTGATGTCGCTGGTGTCAGTGGGACCAATCGCTATGGAAATGAAACATTTGATCCGGATCATTTATGATGAGAAACAAACAGGCGTGAAATCTGACATCTCTCCTCTAGAGAAAGGGAAATTGGTTGAATTTGACTTTAACGGAGTGGAATAAGAAGGATGTGGGGACAGTTCAGTTCCATTATTATAACAAAAATTAAACAAAAAGTAAAACGTTCGCTGTTTCAAGTAAAAATTTGGTTATAAGCAATAATCTTGCCAGAGCTGGGTAGTAACATATTACATGTAATCTTGATACATAATCGGATTGCAAAAAAAACATTCTATGGTCTTACTCAGGCAATATTAAAGATGCAAGGTTACATTTTCACAGAATGTTCTTTACCTCATGAAGGATGATTTTATGTAGAAAACAGTAAAAAAGACTTTTGCTTGGTTTTCACAGCCAGGGCTACACTTTCTTACTATTTGTGTTTTTATATCAATATGGTGTAGGATTATTCTATTTAAATCAATGTGATACACAAGTTAGGTCAAAAGTAATCTAAAAGCAGTCTGATTATATTACCTAAAATGTGTAATGTATTGGATTACACAACTAGCTACAATTTTTGTTATGTAATTTTGAATCAGTAATGGACTACAAGTTGTAATGAATCAAACCCAGCTCTGAATCTAGCGTGCTGCATTTCTGGTGCAAAACAAACTAACCTTCTCTGCCTGTTATCTTATAATGCTGAGGGACAATCGCCATGGTAACAGTTTACATGCTATCCCCTGTTGTCAAGGAGATCTCGTCTGACAGGATAATGGGATCGACTGTCCTTTCTGCCTCTCGTTACAATTCATCACAAGAGTGCACGCATGCAAACACGTAATCAGGAAATTTGTCAGTAAATGGCCTCGCTATTTACCCTATCAGTTTAATAACGTGTGTGTTACACCTAAAAAGCGCTTTGATTCCTCTAGTGTAATCTGTGTGCATATAATCTCGCTTTTTTGTGCCTTCCTGTGATGATAAAGAAAGGAAAGTCATTAGAAGAGAAACTCCGGCTTATGTGCTCTCATGCTCTGTTTTATATCAATTACAAATCATTACATTTTCGAATCATTTGTGTCATCCTTTGATTGTTGTTGCTGGCCCTGTGGTGCCCACGATAAGTGCCTTGTCAATGGCACAGATAATTAAAGCCCCCTTCAGCACGTCTTTATTTTAATATAATGGCTTTTTTGCTAATGAGGGGCGCAATTATATCCGCACTTGCATAATCTTCATAATCAGATGCTCTGTTATGCATGAATCAGAAGAGCTTTGAAACAGAACAGAATCTCAAATTACCTCCATCGCTGCAAACCTCCTACACAACACCACTAGGAGTTGGAGAGGAGTTCAGGAGAGGCTTACATAAAATAATGTTTCCGAAGGACATTCGGTCAGAGAAAGTGAGACCATTAAACTTTTCACCCAGTGAACCGGGCCTAGTTGAACTTCCGGCACAGACCGAGAAAAGGGGTCAACGTAATAGCTTCTGAATTGCTCTCATAATTTATAACTTTGGTCACGCTGTACAGTACAATAATCATACACATAGTACAGTGTGTTTTTACATAAGTAAATGCTGAGTAATATAAATGAACATGATGTCCTGAGTGTAATTGCGCATTGTTGTTGTTATGACTGTAATAATTAATTACATTATTGTGATGAGTAACTTGGACAAATCATATGAATGTGAATATGAATCACTACTTATGAATGTGGCAAATGAGAAAGAAACTTTGTCCTATTTGAGCGCTGTCCTTCAGCACCTACATCGATTCAACGGTTATGAGAAATATCATAATCAGCATGTTCCACTGACACAAAAATTTACAATTACTCTATTGGTGCAGAATGATTAACTTTAGAATAAACCGAAAAATAAAATGTCTTCTTTTCCTAAAAAAATTATAATAAAAAAACAAATCCTGAGCTGGTTACTCTGATTTAGAACATGCTATTATTTAAAGAATTGGTCTAGAATAAAAATTCCTGATAATTTACCCACCCCAATGTCATCCGAGATGTTCAAGGTCTTTAAGACACTTATTCCTCGGCTGGGATCGTGAAGAGCCCTTTGAAGCGGAACAGAAACCACAATTTGGAACCTTTAACCTGTTGGCCCACCATTGAAGTCCACTATATGGAGAAAAATCCTGGAATGTTTTCCTCAAAAACCTTAAATTATTTAATTTTCCACTGAATAAAAAATGAAAAAACACGAACATCTTGGATGACATGGGACATTTTTATTTATTTATTTTAAGAAATGTTTATTCTGGAAGTGAACTTGGCCCAAATAGTAGATCATCAAGATGGATCATCAACATGGAGTCAAAGCTAACTTGGACCAGCTAAAATCCACATTCCAAAATATAGCGACTAGTTCAGGTTTGATTTTTGAGTTGTACAAATCCAATACATTATAACACATATATGTGTTTGACTAACTCTTTTTTTTCCAAAGTGATTTTTCCCGGGATTCGAACTCATTACCAGTAGTGTGTTTAGGTACCACACAATTGCGTGGTTTCTACCAATGCGGCCCCATCCAAACACTAACCCCCCCATCCCCAAAACGCGATTTATACAGAGGGGGACCCCCAGGGAGCGCATGCTTTGGGCCCCCAAAACCCTTAACATGCTCCTGCCACGACCATGGCTCCATGCTTTACTGTTTGTACTACAGAAATAGTAGAATAAAATCCAATAACAAAGTACTAACCTTTATATGAGTTTGGAAGTCTTTGAAATCTGTTCTGCTGTCCCCTGTGCAGTGCTCTGATCCCGGACACACTGTTGCCCATGACTGCTGCTGCTGCTGCTTGTTGCACTTCGAGCGTCAGGCTCTAATAACTCTCCTTTATCGTGCCTCTCTTGATCTGTTGTTGCTGTTATGTCCGTGACAAGTCGGGTGCGAACCGATTACAGATCCACACGTTTTTCTCTGCTCGATGAACTGTCATTGAAAACCATCAGCTGCCCAAAGCTGCAGGTGGGAAGACGCGCGTTTGCGCTTTGGGAAAACGCACAAAAAAGGCACTGAGGAAGGTTTGCAATGAACGCAATCTGATCATTTTAGTGGGTCAGCTCAATTTGATTCGCTAACTTCTTCCCTCAGATATTTGTTTTGTTATCCTGCTCTGGTGAGTTTTTGACGCACGCCGTCATCGGGGATTTAACGCGCATCTGTCGCGCCTGCTTCTTTAGATTAGATCAAATATACCTACTGCCTCAACCATCAGCATAATGTATCCTCGTAAGTATATAATCCACACACCTATGCAATTTGGCTACTACTGGATGCTTTCGTTTAAATAGGGAAGCCAACCAATCAAAACGTCTGTATATGAACACTATTTGTAGATCTGACTTTAAGAGCTCAGGTGCAGACGCATTAACTGATGACAGTGTGTCACTAATTGGCGTCAGTGGCGTCAGGAAAATACGAACATAACATACAAGGGAGATCCAGAACAGGGAACAGCCAAAACACCCGTAATAGTCACTCAAAGTTACTCATTTCACAGTCTTCTTCATTTAAGCTGTTTCAAGTATTGGTGGACTTTAATATGGAATGGGTCTAAAATTATTAACAAATGATCAACAATAATAATTATTCTTATCATAATCATCATCATAACAATAATAAAAAATAGTAGTAGTAGTGTCCAGTACATGGGGCTTTATTATGGTTAAACCAACCAAATATAATATTTACAAGTCAAAAAACAAATGTATTTATTTATTTTGCATATATTCCAAGCTTTGAAATGTTATTGGAAATTATTGCTTACAGTCACGTCAAAAATCAATTTGAATCAAATGTTTTGACAATAAATTGAATCAATTAATGAAAAATGTTCTTCCATATAAGGCCAGCAACTCAATGATTTCAGAAAATGCTAAAACATTTAGGCTAGACACAATCTACAAGTGACTTAACAGGTCTTTAGGAACTCCACACCTCTCGTTGCTTCATCTGATGTAATTCAGCATGGCCAGGGACAGTGAAGTGTAATTATAATGATTCATAACATATCCATATTATGTAATTAGGTTAGGTTGTTTATCTGAGTACAGATTTGGGATGACGCGCAGAGAGGATTTGTCCCGGGTAAAACTGACACGTGTGTCTTACCGAGAGCTTTCGAGGTATAATGCAATGCCAGAAATGTCAATGTGAAATGGAATAGTTTTGGTTTGTGATGGCCACTGATAAAGTTTTATGCTTTCAGTTTTGTGCGTGAAAGACGAACACAGTGGTTTTAATGCTTTGTAAAACATATATAAAATATATATTATAACATATATAAAATATACATTCACACACACACACACACACACACACACACACACACACACACACACACACGAACACTCAATAAATAAAGTAGACATAGGTTTATATATATATTTTTTCCTTGACTTATCACTTATATAGTAGGCTATTATCATAGATGGTTTGTTACCAGCCCTAACTAACTTGATCAAGATGACCACATGTTCAGCAAAGTGTGCTTTAAAAACAACGGTCAGAAAATGTCAAAGCTCCAACTGTTAAAATACACGGTTCATATAAGCTCATTAAAGTTCGATGACTAATGATCATATTCCATCAGAACAGTTTAAAAGTGTCCACCTTTACAGCCAGTCTTATAACACATCCTTACTAATAACGGAACATACCTTTTTCAATAATAATAATAAAAATCCATATACGTTTTAGGTAGGTAATTTCTATTCTGTTAGATGTTGAAGTGTGATGATACACTATTACGGTGTCAGATAAATTAAAACTTCCCAGAATGACAGTGTCCTTGTGCAATTATTAATGCCAATTTAATGACAATATTTAAAGGGCAGCTGGTCATGATACTAATTTATCCCACAGTTGCTGAACTCACACTGTTATACATATGTTTAACTCAGTGATACTGACAGCTGATGAGTATTTTCACTGCTCTTTATTACAAGGCGTTGCACTGTGTAAAGCTGCCACCTAGTGTAAAGAACAATACAAACACGCACTAAAAACTTTAATGAAACGTATATATGATTCACTCCTTATTCTTAATTCCAAAGTGTCTTCTCTCTGTATAATATCCTCTACATCATATTTGAGAGCGTTATGTCACGTTACAATCAATTCGTGAGGCACCCCGAAGTGCTCAGCGGGTCTAGGTTGCCAGGCAACGAGGACGCGTATCCCTGGTGACAAAAACAGTGTAGTGCGTGCTGTTAAAGCAAAACACGGATGCGTGCTACTGTGTTCACTAAATACAAAACAACATCTTGCTGAGTTTAGAGAGGACCGACAAACTACCACAATGGAGGTATGTTGATCTGTGGAGTGACTAAAATGTTGTGTTTGAGATGCTAACGTTAAGTTACTTAACGTTACTAAGTTAGTTATTAGCATTTAAAACACTACATGTTTGCTATGCTCCCAGTGACATATTTTCAATATTTATTACATTGCACTATATTCTGAAATATTTCAGTATTTCGAGTTGTTACAGAAAAGTTAACAGTCACGTTTTTAAAGTAACGTAAGGCTATAATCTATGCTAACGTTATATGAAATAGCTGAAATATACGCTCGCTTTAAAAGCCTTTTCCAGTTTGATTAATTTGGTAATTTTTTTTAGAAGTAACGTTAAGCTACATTTTGCACGATTGTCAACATTGTTGTGAATATTAATAACTTGGTTTATGGTTTCTAAATGCAGGTAACGTTAGTGGGTCAGATATTTGTAATTCTATTTGAAACAACATAATGGAAAATTATCAGAAAGTGTCCCATTTAACTGCATTTATTATTTCATATTTACCCTTTTAATAACACACTGATAAAATCATTTATTCATTTATACAGCAGAAACTGCAAATTGAAAGTAACTTTTTTCCCCCTCTCCAGTTATTGCTTTTCTGCCAAAAAATGCTTTAGGCTTTTTCACCCCATCAATCTTTTGTAAATGTTTTAATTGCTGGGAGATCTGAAATATTGATTTGAACGAATGATTGACCACAATCGATACACTTTATATTTAGATGGATAAGACAAAGCTTCAGTGAATGATTCCTTTAATATCTTTCTGTGATGGTTTCTCCTTTTAACTCTCTCCAAATAACTGTATAAAAACCAGCACCGGCTGCCTCCTTTTTGTTCTTTGTGTTTGATCATAATATTTCAGTAGCCTGTCATCAGCAGTGCTACTGTGCACTTTACTCTCTTCAACTCTTTCACACTCAACATTTACATTGTCAGCATCGGTCCTAATTCATCAGGCAACATCTTTTAATTACTGTACATTTTCTGATTTTCAGGACAGCACCTTTGAAACCTTGGACAAAGACATCCAGGAGGTATTAAATGAGTTATTAGGAGACGAAAAATTCGAGAAGTTTCGTGTGGAATATGAGAAGGTCGCCAAAGCTCTACAGAAGTCCAACGAGAACGAAAAGAGACTGATGTCCAAATGCAGGGAGCTGAACGCAGAGATAATGTCCAACACCGTCAAAGTATCCACAGCCATGAAACTAGCCGATGAAGACCAAGCCACAATCAACTCCCTTAAAATGGTACATTAGCCTGACATTTCTGCGCTCTATAATGGATGTTGTGCTCATTCAGAAGTAAACACGATGACCTCTGCACGATGTCCTCATATTAGACTTAATTTTGCCACATTATTTGCCCAAACAAATTATCTGCTTATTTTACTGTTGACTAGGAAATTGACAAGGCCTGGAAAATGGTTGAAGCTTCACATGCAAAGGAGTTGCAGTCAAAAGAAGCGATCCAGAAATTAAAGGAGGAAATAACCAGTCTCAACAGGCTCATTGAAACCGGAGCTGGAGTCTCTGAGGGCCAAGACTACAGGTGAACAAAATACAACTTTATGTTCAGCCTATTCTCGGTTTTTCTTTTGATTCTGGTAGAATAGAGGAAGTTACACGCTTTCATCTTGCAGATAGGTTTTCTTTTTGTAAAATGTATTTTTATTCATAACTGTGTGCTATGGTATATGCTGCGTGATGGCCTTCAGAGGACCTTTTTGAGGTGTTCTGGTGAGGATGAAGCTTGTTCACAAACCTTTTTGAATGTGTCTAGCGTTGGCGATCTGTTAAAGATCAAAGAGGAACTGACCAAGCAGAGAGACAAGCTGCTGTCAGAGGTGGCGGCACTCCGGGAGAACCTCACTAAAGCCACTGATGCTCAGCAGGAGACAGAGGCTGAGAAGAACAAAGCGATGGACACAATTGCTCAGGTATAACATAACTGGTCCTGTGATCACATTATGTGAGTGTGCAGAGTACATACGCAAGTACAAAAACATGATTCCAACATATAATAGGCTCATTTTATCACTGTCATCAATATTAGCAGTGCTTAAATCCAAGTTTGAAAACGTTTTAGGATAAATGAAAGCATTTTTGTCTCAAATGTCAATCTGTGTCAGATATACATCGAAATACTTGCAATATGGTGTGTGGTGATTGTTACTCTTCAAACGAATTAGAATGTCTAGCAGTTCTTGTTTTGTATCTTTGTATCTTGTGAGAAATGGAACATAAACCCTGTGAATGTGCCACTTAAACTTGTACATTTGAATGGATTTGATTCCGTTGTCACCTCTCTGGCAAAATAAAGTAGCTTAAAGTGTTTGCTGGTAATAGCACTGTAAGGAAATCAATAAGTGGTCTGACAAACCACTTTAAACTCTGAATGTATTCCATTTAGAAGTGCTTCTAAAAGTTAAAGTGTTGAAAGTAATGGTCATTTGCAGACACTGCTAGTTAGACAGACAGACAGACAGACAGATGGATACTGTAGATAGATAGATAGATAGATAGATAGTAGGGACAGTTTATACTATTAGGAATAAAACAGTCTCTGTCTCTCACAGTTCCAGCAGGACATCCAGGTGCGTCAGAATGAGATTAATCGGGAAACCAGGAGGAAGGAGAAGTTGGAAAAAGAAGTAAAGCAGCTTCAAACTGACCTGGAGTCCAAACAATCTGACATTAAATCACTGACTCAGCAGAGTCAGCGTCTGCAGGAAGATCAGCAGAAACTGGAACAACAGCTTCAGGAACACAAAGTAAGAAACTCTGATCTAGGGTCAGTGGGTGGAGGAGTGATATAAAGTATAATGAAATTGAATGATACTTAGTTAATTTTAACTGCCATAACCCTAACAAAATACTTTCTTGAGTAAACAACTTAATGTAAAAGTTACAAAAGTTGTATCTGTATTTTTCAACTTTATGAACAGCGTTTCCATTTGAGAATCTCTCTAGAGGGTGGGTTTGTCAAACTTAGCTAATATCTGAAGACATTTTTTCAACTATTTTGTTATACAGAATAGCTAGGCTGGGAACAAACGTATACACACATGCAGAACTTGTGAAAGTAATTTGTATTCTTTCTGACAGATTATAAATGAGAAAACCAGTAAAGAAATGGAACAACTCCAACATCGAAACACTAAACTCCAGCAGGATTATGAACAAAACGGCATGAGCCTAGAGCAGCTCTCCCAACAGAACCAATACCGAGCATCGGACCTGAAGGTACACACACGCACACACGCACGTACACACAAACACAGCACGCACGCACGCACACAATAGCACGCACGCATGCACGCACACACGCACGCACTTAGTTAACTAACTAAGGGAATACTATGGATGCTGCACACTGGTGGTGGATGAGGAGATACCCCCTGACAATGTAGAGCACTTTGAGTGCTTAAAAAAGCAGAAAAGCGCTATATAAATGTAATTAATTATTATTAGTGTATCTTTTTAAAATAATTTATTTATGAATTGATTTGTTTTCCAAATGAAGATGCCCCAAAACGGGATTTTGCAGTATTAGGTTTTTAACACAGCATTATTTAGAATGTATTAATCTGTTTTTTATAGTGGAGATCATCGATTGGTTCCAGATATTGTAGGTATTTTTTTATTTTAATTACATATAATTTTGTATATGTTTTGTATTTTACCTTTAAGGCCAGGATTTCCCCAAAAGGAGATTTTAACTAACTGAATTAAAGTCTGGGTACAATTTTATCCCTACTACAGTATCCTTATAGTACTTCACATCATTCCTAGAGAGGAGTGTACAAATCTCTACCCCACAGTACTTGGCAATCAATTCTAGACATTAAAATATAGGTGCACACACACAAACCTACAGATTTATGGAGCTGCCCTCTTTAAATCTGACAAAATCGTCTCGCTCTTATATAATTAGAGCTCTAGAGGATGAAGGTTTCCGTTCCTCTTCCTCTCCCGTCAGACTAGTGATGGATCTTTCCTGCTCCAAACTTCCGTCAGGCTTCCAACTGAGTCACCGTGGGGGTTAATACAGCAAATGTTACATTTAATGAAATGCCCTGTATTCTCTTTGTTCTGGCTTGTATTCTAGTGGCTTGAGTCTGAAGGGAGCTCATTGGGATGAATGAACCTCTCTGCAGGATATGCTGAAGCTGTATAGTTAGGATTCTGTTTAATATGGGCATGTCTTTTGTAGTGTAGTATTATTGACCAATAAGGCAACAAAAAGACAAATTCTGTTTCACACAGACTGACCGAAGACAGGAGGCTTTCCTTCTATCTTCATTATCTGCAGCACTCTTGAGAGAAAGGCAAAGTCAACCTGTGCAGCAGTTCTGCAAACTAGATTCCCATTTCTGATTTACTGCACCCTGTTTGTAGTGTTGGCACTCCCAGCTCGCCCTGTGAGTCAGTGTGAATGAGTAATGATTGCAAACCTCATGTTGGCCACAAGAGAGCACAGTTTCAGCATCTAGAGCACTCTTGCTCCTAATACATGTGTTCAGCTTATACTCCGTAATTAGCATCTTGTGTATCTATTGACATTTATATTAGTCAGTTATTCAATTCACAGTGATGATATAAACACGTAATCCACACAATGCACACTTCAAGTCCACAGAAGCATAACATTTTTTAATGTACACTACCATTCAATATTTAAGGTTAATTTAAATTAATACTTTTTTTCCGAACATGAATCCGTTAAATCGATCAAATTGATCAAAAGTGTAGTAAAGAGTTTTCTGTGACACTAAAGACTTGAGTAATGGCTGCTTGAAAATGTAGCTTTGTGTCACAGAAATAAATTACATTTTAAAATTGAAAATTGTATAAATGACAATAAATATAAAAAAATATTTTAAATATAACAGTTTTTTTTACTGTATTTTTGATCAAATAAATGCAGCCTTGGCGAGCATGAGAGACCTCAAAAACATTAAACATTTTAGCGACCCCAAACATTTGAAAGGTAGTGTATATATTTGATTTATGAGTTTGTACAGGTTTTCTGCATGAACCTGGTTGTTTTTAACTAGTGATGACTAGTAAGGGCTTGCATACACATGCATACAGACATACACTAATAGCTCATGTTCTCTGTGGTTCAGATGAGAGAAGAGGAAGTAACCCAGCTGAAACAGGAGATCACTAAACTTACCAAAACGAGAGAAGGGGTGCAGAGGAGACTCAGACAGATGGAGGACCAGAAAGGGGAGGTGGAGCACCAGAGAGAAACACTCAAGAATCAGATCAGTGGACTGGAGAGAGGCAAGAACACACGCACACACACTTACCCACAGTTGAACTCTACAGCATACATGCATTATTTAAATCTGTATGAATATGAAGTGCCACTGTAGTAAAAATAATTTCCACATTCATATAGCATAATTATACATTTAATTGAATTATTTGTGATCTTTACCACTGTACTGGTACTGTACTGTCCAGCCTACACTATTTCCTTCCATGCAGGGTCTAATTTATTTAAAGGAGTCATATCGTGGACAGAAGAGCTTGTGATGCTTTTTGTTTTTCTACAACCTAGCTAAGAAATAATACATTCAGAAATCACACTGGTCATAACGTATCACTAAGAAATGTTCCTTGAGCAGCAAATCAGCATATTAGAATGATTTCTGAAGGATCATGTGACACTGACTGTTGAAAATACAGCTTTGTCATGGAATAATTTAAATATATTAAAATAGAAAAGTTATTTTAAATTGTATTAATATTGCACAAAGTTTCTCTTTTGCTGCTTGTTTCATCAAATATAATACTCGTATATTTGGGCAGCTTTGATTGGGGTGACAACCTGCACAAAGAGAGGCTGCAAAGTGGACAGTTTAAAACTAAATGATGATGTTTTCAGAGAAAGAATCATTGACTAACATTATCAAGAAGACTTGAGTTAAGACTTTTCTTTCCACATCTGCTCAAAAGCCATCATCTTCCTTTCTTTGTTCTCTTTCTTTTTTTCTAAACCGAGGTAATACTTTTGAAGGAACAGAGCTGAGAGTAATTACATTCAAACAATGAATACATCTAATTTAATATTTTTTTTCCATTGACCTCTTTACTCTGCTCTCCACATGTCTGATTTTCATTTCCACTGGCGCATACTGTCCTGTTCGTCTCCTGTTATTTCCTGCTGATTTGAACATCTAGATAGCAGGTTTTGGTAAGATAAATGATAGTTTCATTGTCTCAGTTTGTGTCTTAAAAAAAAAAAAACACTGACTTCTCACATTCATTGGCTCTCTCTCTCCTTCGGACTCCACAAATTTTAATCAATGCCTCGTATGGATCTGAATGTTTCTCCATCAACAGTTGGTTCAGCCCTAAACTGTTGTTTACCAGACAAAAGGTTCTCGTTATTTATTGTAGCACACAGTTAAACTTGTTTGTGACAAACTACTTCAAAGTTGTTTTAATAGGCAATTTATTTTTAAATGTGTAACTATCATATATATATATATATATATATATTAATCAGAACATTATTTATCTGGAACATAAAATGACAACGATCCCAATTTGGGCAACAATTTTAACTGGAACAAATACATTTGCAAAAATTTAAACGTGAAAATACACTTTTATATAAATGAGTTGGAAAACGAAATATGACCAACAACATGTTGCAAAAGAAAAATGCTGCACAAGGGACTCCTCTGTAAATACATGAATCTTTTCTTCATACGAATCATAAATACGAATACTATACAAGTATTATATAGTAAAGTGTTTGATTATTGTTAGATTATTGTATCGGTGTGTTTAACTCTAACCTGTATGCACAGTAATGTGACAAATCACATTGTAAAAAACTTTCTGTTACAAAGATTATTTAGACATTTCAGATCTGCATGGTAGTGCAAGCTTCATTAAAATTGTGATTAATTGAAAGTTTCACTTTTAAATCATGTCTAATTATCAATAAACTGTATCTCCTCGAGGCGTCCACCTGTAAATAATTGTGTATTTTTGCACATTTTAATGATATAAGAGACTAATTAACTCTTGTGCTAATTATGATAGGCACAGGTATTTGTGACAGAAGTGTTGGTAATGAAATGAACAGTATCTGACACTGAGGTGATTTTATGTTGCTGAATTCTGCCAGGCCGAGCCAGTCTCATGCCTTCAATCCAAAATCCCGGCCAATCACAAATTCACACAATAACTAAGAACCAAAGAGTGTTTTTGATTGGCTAAAATAAACCTTGGGCACCTGACTCTTGTATGTTGTTTAGAGCAGTGTTTCCCAATCCTGTTCCTGGAGGCACACCAACAGTGTACATTTTTACACTTTTAGGGGTGTAACCCCGGCATCCTGGCCAAATTCGCCCATTAGCCTCTGACATCATGTCCTCCTAATCATCCCATACACTGATTGGCTTCATCACTCTGTCTCCTCTCCACCAGTAAGCTGGTGTGTGGTGGGAGTTCTGGCCCAATATGGCTGCCGTCGCATCATCCAGGTGGATGCTGCACATTGGTGGTGGTTGAGGAGATTCCCCATTCATGTAAAGCGCTTTGAGTACCCAGAAAAGCGCTATATAAATGTAACAAATTAATTATTTTGGTTGTCCCCTTATCTGACCAACATATTTCTGTTCCTGGATTCTCTACTAATGAGCTGATGATTTAATTCAGGGTGTTTGATTAGGAAAAGTTGGAAAATGTGTAGTGTTGGTGTGCCTCCAGGAACAGGGTTGGGAAACACTGCTTTAGAGGGCCTATGGCTATCACAGAGACAAGTGTGATATACCAACTGTATTTCCGTTACTCTGTAGCCTTAAAAACACTTACATCCCACTCACGTAATGCTTGGTTTTATTTGTCAATAAAACATTGACATGTGTGACACAGTAGCTCATGTCAAACCTGTTAATTTATAGCTAAATTACAAATATTTCCTTGCACACCCCCAAAGGCCCGTGTATGTGCAGCAGTTCCAGAGTCTTTAGGGAAAGGAAACATGTGACTCTGGGGTGATAAAGTGACCTTAGTCTCTGTGCCTGATTCATGTTCAGAGCTTAGACTGCTTATCTGGAGGCATAAAACGGTTTATTTGTGATTTGTAAGGTTGAACAGGGGTGATATAACGAAACAATAAATAGGGGGAATGAATGGAGCGAAATGGCATTAACTATCAAAATCAGTTTGAAAAGCAATGTTTACAGGATCATGCGGTATCGTGTTGTAAATCAGGGGGTTGAGACACAACAATAGGTTGCAGGTCTGTTCTAAAAACATGTAGGGGCAAAGGGAAAAAAGAATGCGCATAATAAAATGTATTTAAACATATAATTGTGCATAGGACAGCAAATACATGGGTCTATCAAATTATAAAAGCCAGGAAAGGCTTACCAAATCTATTGTTGTGCACCTCGAAGGCAAATGTATCAATTATATATCACTATATATATATATATATATAAGCAAAACCATTTGAAAACCACAATTAAAGTGGTTCATGTGCTTACATGTTTAAAAGTTGTATAAATGTTTCATCTTCTGGTGGTTTGTGTTTTAAAATCTGAAACGCACACACGCGGTGAATGACATATGATCTGAATCTGTTCTTTGACAGATTGGTCTCTCTTTTCTTGCTTCTCCTCCACACCTGCTCATTCGTCTTTCTTCTTCCAACCACTATGACCTCTCAACATCACCAGCATCCATTACCCTGATGATACCCATGATCTGTCCATCCCAGCTGGGCATGTGAAGATAGATTTCTCAGGAGACTGCTGGGCAGCAGACTGCTCTCAATGTAGGAAAGGCAATAGCTTCAGCTGTGTCTGATGGGCTAGAAAGCATATAGTGGTAAAGATCTAGAGTGGTAACCAGAATGCTGCAGGTTGTCATTGAACACAGCACTTAGGTTGCTGCCGTGGGACTGTCCCTGTAAAGCTGGTCACTTTAGATCAAAGCATTGGATAAATGACGAGGTCTGTGGAGTGTTGGTGCTTAACCTCAGACGTATCTTCACACCATACAGTCTGCACTGCTCAGGGAAACCCTAGGGCCAGTGTAGCTGGACACTTCAGTCAGTCTCATCAATTATTGACCATCAGACCTGTAATCCAGAGAGCTTTGTCTGAGTAGGATGTTTTAGTAGAATTGCTGCACAAAATACCATCCTTCTACTATTCTTTGATGTGAATGCAAACTTTTATGTGGCTGTTTCATGATGTTCCATGGCTGGAAACTGTTTCTTGTGCTCTGTGTTTAGAAATCTATACAAAAGCTGGTTTTGCTTCAAAGCTTATTGTACTGGACATGAAGTGGCGTTTCAACATTGTACCAGAATGCATCAATATACAATACATAAATAAATACAAAATAATAATATATAAATAAATACAATATGCTTTATAATTATAATATGTATTAATATGATCGTGAACTATATGATCAACAATATTCAAATATAATGTAATTAAATCAAAATAATGTAATTTATAATATAATTTATATAAAATAAATAATGGATACAAATCATTTAAATGATTTATTATTAACACAGGATCAGAAATGTGGAACAGGACATTTTCTTTTTTAAATGTCTCCTGAATTTAGTTGGTTTCTTGCCTATGATGTTGGCATCTGACTATTTTATTAAATTAGATACATTTGTGCCAAAACACAGTAAAAGTTTATTGGACGCACATCCTTTGATGTTAACAACAAAAGAGATACAAAATGATATTAGGAACAAAAGAGAAAGTTTTCTCCTCCCCTTTAACAGTTGTTATGTCTTATCTATTACATGGCTAATTGCTTCGTGTTATTTGCGTTTAGCATGTTTACTCCATTGTCCCATGATCCAATTACAACACACTGCGATATATGTAACATTTAATCTTATTTTGTATGTGCTTTGGAATTGCCAAAAATGGAGGAGAAAACGTTTGTGTGGAAGCTTCATGAAACGACAAAAACAAAACCTCCTTACTCTGCGCTTAATTTATCGCAGTGTCCTTGATCCCATCTGTGCAGTTTGACAAATGATCAGACTTGTCATCAAGCCAGTCATTTATAAAGAAATCCTCATATTAGTGAAAGTCTCCATGCTCTGATTGGACGGTTCGAACGGAGGGGGTTTGACTGCTGATGGATGGAGCCAGAGACCTGTTGTCATCTTAATCAGGGTTTCCACGGTGATGGATGTTGTCATCTTAATCAGGGTTGGCTGGGAGATTGATGAGATGCGCTGTGACAGCAGGGTCAGTGAGCTGGCCGTCCGAGGAGAAGAGGAGGCGGGGTCATGAGAGGAAAGAACATGGAATGGCCATTTCACATGACAGCGCAGCCCCACAATGTCTACTCAAGCACCCCTGCTCGCTGACGGCAGAGACACCGTTTCGTTCATTCCCTCTCTTTCTTTTAGTCTCTCCGTGTCCCAGTTCTCTTCTCTACCTTCTTATGCCTGCAGCTGTATAATGGGCTTTTTGAATTGTGTAATTATTTTACGTTGGTCCTTCACAGACTGTGGAAAGTGCTTCTGAAAACAACCCTATTAGCGGAAAGCCTTTCAAAAAGAAAAGTAACAATTAGCACTATATCCCGCTGGCTTTGAAAAAAATTAAATAATAAGCGCTTAATTTTCTGTTTTTCTTAGAAATGGAGACTGCAAAAAAGCAGACGGATTTGGACAAGAAGGCTATAGATGAACTGGTGCGGGAGAGGGACATCCTGAACAAGGTGTGTGTGTGTGGACATGTGTTTCTAACTAACTTCTAATGATTTTCCCAAGAATATTTCTCGAAAATGACCTATACAATGTGCAAACTGTAATAAAACCACCTTGTAGAAATGCACCTATAAGGAAAACATAAAGGGACAAAACAACGTTTATATATAGGGCTGTCGGTTGAATACATTCATATATACATACATACATATTTATCATTTTATTAATACAATTTAGTTTTTCTTTTATGCCAAAAATCATTAGTATATCAAGTAAATATCATATTCCGTGAAGATATTTTGTAAATTTACTACTGTAAATATATCAAAACATCGTTTTTGATTAGTAATATGTATTGCGATTTCAGATTACAGATTTCCAAATAGTTGGATCTCGGCCAAATATTGTCCTATGCTAACAAGCTTATTTATTCAGCTTTCAGGTGATGTATAAAACTCAATTTAGAGAAATTGACACTTAAGACTGCTTTTGTGGTCCAGGGTCACATGTGTCTTTAATTAAATTATATATCAATTAATTCATCAAATAAATCACACGCACGCGCACGCGCGCGCACACACACCAACACACACACATTAAAAGCCCCTAAAACACCCCAAATTTTTTTTGTTTGTTTCATTAATTAATATGTAAAAAGCCCTTAATTTTAATTGTTTTTATTCATTGTTTTTGTTTAATTAATTAAATGGTATATCAAATAATTAATTTAATGCACATATAAAAAGCCATAAAATTTTTAATTTATTTATATTATTATTTAATAAAAAACAATAAATTCATCAATTGAATGAATCACACATTTTTTTATTTAGATTATTATTTAATTAATTAAATAATATATCAATTAATTAATCACACACTAAAAAGCCCCTAAAACCTTTGTTTGTTTATTTAAGATTATTATTTGATTAATTAAACAATTTATAAAGCATTAATCAAATGAATCACACACATAGAGAAGCAACTAAAAAAGGGATAGTTCGCCCAAAGAAATGAACATTTTGTAATTAATTACTCCTCATGTCGTTCCAAACCCGTAAGGCCTTCGTTCATCTTCGGAACACAAATTAAGATATTTTTGATGAAATCCGAGGGCTTTCTGACGCTCCAGAAACAGCAAGGGTATACTTAGTAGAAACGTAGTAAGGACATCGTTAAAATAGTCCTTGTAACATCAGTAGTTCAACTGTAATTTTAAGAAGCTACGAGAATACTTTTTGTGTGCAAACCTATAGCTCCATTTTGGAGAATATCACAATGCTTCCGGCACAGCGTATGGATGTTCTATGTCACCAGCACCATGCGCATGTGTTGTTTACGTGCAGGAAAAGCAGGCGCATACATCGTGCTATTCTCCAAAATGAAGAATGCCCAAAAAGTGTTAGCTTCGTTAAATTACGGTTGAACCCCTGATGTCACATGGACTATTTTAACGATGTCCTAACGATGTGTTGCACCTAAGGATGTGTTGCTATGATTCTGTGCCTTGATTGTGGTAGTACCCTTGCTGTCTATGGATGAGGGTGAGTAATAAATGACAGAAGTTTAATTTTTGGTTGAAATCAAGCATAGAGTTAGTTCTGGCAGGTCATGTTAGTCAAGCTCGCATCAGCTGACTCTCAGCTGATCCCCATCTATAGGAATATGACACCTATCTAAACTTCTATATATAAGGTATTCAGTATTATCAGCAGTTTTCGCATTGCTCAATAGCTAATTAGCCTCCTCCATCCCCAACTCCTTCTCAGGATCCAGCCTTCTGATTCTATTTTGAATTAGACTAATTCATAAATGTGTACATAAAATTACTGAACTTAACAATATCTGCAATACTTTTGTTGGTCCTGTTCTATTTATCCTGGGGGGTTATCGCTGCCCTAAGCTGCATAGATGCGCAGGCGTTCTTGCCCAGAACAGAACCATACCGCCAATCCAAACCATATGCTAATTGTCAATCATCTTTGATGATAGTGGTCCTGACAGAACTGTCCCTTTAAGTCTTTGTTTTAGCTCTGTTAGTTGGAGTGATCTGATCTTAAATGTTTAGGACGTGCTTTACATCTCCTGAAACTAATATTAATACCAGGTAAGCTTTTCGGCGAGTCTTTATGGTTTACATTGTTATCCTTAGGGCTAATTTTCTGCCGCGGTTCTGCATTTTCACCGTTCTCATAGCTTCCCCATGCTGTCATGGCACACAGATGGATTTCAGAAAACAAGAGAAGGTGCATGATGTTTCTGCTGACATGCTGAATATTGCATTGCTATTGTGCGTATGAAAATAACAGGATATTTATATTTAATTGCACAGGAGACACTCTGTCTCACACACACACACACACACACACACACACACACACACACACACACACACACACACACACACACACACACACACACACACACACACACTGTGGCATACAACATGGCTTTTGATATCATCTTACCTTGGAGAATCATTCCTTTGATCTATTGAACAGCAATACATCACAGAATAAAAGCATCCTATTCTCAAGCTCGGTTTTTTACGTCTGTTTTAAGTAAATTTGTTTGCTAAGTAAATTTATAAATTGATCTTTTGCTTAACCTCTTGTGTCGGCATGTGCATGTCTTTTCCAGAATATGATCAAGGCGGCCAATGAAACAGACAAACAGCAGACCATTGTTAAGCTACACGAACAGTCAAAGAAGACTCTGGAACAAGAGATTTTAAACTACAGGGATGAAGCCCAGAAACAACGAAAGATTATCTACCAGCTGGAGAAAGAGAGGGATCGCTACATAAATGAGGCCAGTGAGCTCACCAAGAAGGTACAGCGCACACACACACACACACACACACACACTCAAGTTAGCCATTGCTCAGTGAAGGATTGAGAATGTAATCCTGAAGTTAATTTTGAAATGATGATGTTATCATACTAGTTTCTGTATTATTATTTTTCTATCAAAACAAAATGATTTAAAGTGAGAGGAGCCAACTAAACAACCAAACATGATGTCACTTCCTGAAGGGTGATGTCATTAATGGTGGCTTTTGTTGTAGGGAGTTTACAAACGAGGTTAGAAAGTAAAATTGAGGACAGAGGAAAAACCTACAAAATAACTTTTAATTGAAAAATGATTTGTATAAAATTTAAATTAGAAAAAAGAAACCCAATTAGGTGTAGGATTTACTTAACAATATTTACCCAGAAATTGCTGGTAAATGTCAGATAATTACAAAGAAGCGGAAAGTAACACGTTGAATTTTAAAGTATTCGACTAAAATAGTATTTTTTTAAACATACTACTCTGTCTGTCTGTCTGTGCCAAAAGTATTGGGTCACCCCTTCTAATGAAAGCTTTGACTACTTTAGTAATTTCCATGAGTACAAATCTTAATGTTTAAGCATATAATGATATTCTAGGGAATTGTGTGCTTCTAATTTTATAGGAACAGTTTGGACAGAACTCTTTTCTATTCTAACATGACAGTGTCTCTGTGTATTTGTACTCTTGGAAATTACTAAAATAGTCAAACCTGTTCATTTGAATGGGGTGACCCAATACTTTTGGCAATATAGTGTATCTGAAGATTGTGTGTAAGCTATAGCGTCCCCTGTGGCAGTACTGAGAATGCAACACATAATTGCACTGAGATGTGAATTGAATTTGAACCCATTTCAAAACATGATAAATTAAATATAGCTTGTGTAGTTTGATGTATTTACATTCTTACTCGCATAAAGTATGTTTTAGGCCTAAGAGTGAAAACATTTCCAATCCCTTCAGATTTTTTCTCTTGCAATATTTGACTTTCTAAGAGTTGTTGAGAGTCGAGAGTATCTTGGTTTTTGTCTTGTAATCCCTGAAGGCATTTCTTCACTCTGTAGTACTTCAGCATGCTTGTGTGAGTCATCTTACTGATGACTTTATAAAACTGTTGCTATCGCAACAGTGCGATGTGTGTGTGTGCCGTTTTATAAACACTTCAAGGAAGTCACTTTTAGGCATTTATGGACAAACTTGTGTAGGTATGATGGGCAACTATCAAGTTAATTCAAGCATGCCGTGAACAGCATAATTAAAGAATGGTCTGATGTTTAACCTGTTTTAATTACATGACGATATTTCAACTTTATATCAATAATCTACATTTCTTAAAGGGCCAGTCGCCCATAAATTAAAATTCTGTTATCATTTTCTGTACTAACTTCTTTTGTGTGCCATGGATGAAAGTAATTCATACAGGTTTTAAACGACACATGGGTGAGTAAATAATGACAGGATTATTATTTTGGGGTGAACTATTCCTGCAAATGAGCTCTGCAGTTTGCCTCATCATTTCACCATGACCTTTTATAATGTCTCGTTTCCACTGAGCGGTACGGATCAGTACAGTACGGTACGGTACGATTCGGGATGGAACACCCTGATCCAGCTTGCGTTTCCACTGCTAACAGTACCCTTACTTGAAAGGTGTGGTGTATGCCGGAAAGTAGTGATCAATAATAAAGCGCGACAATAAGCACAACTCTGCCTATTTTTGTTAAATGTCAGTTTTAATGGACATTAATAGCCATTATGAAAGTATATGTACAAAGTATAAGAGGTTTATATAAGAGGAAATAAAGACAAAAGCAAACAGTTCAGTCAAACGTATGCTACACAGTCAGTGCTGTACTACGGTAAAGTTCAAAATAAATATATAAAGTTACACATTCACTTTTTTGCTTAGCCAAAACGATATGACCAGGAACAAATAATAGATTCATGAGACCACGAATGCCTGTTAAATATACCCCAAACGAATTGTATCTCATGTTTAAACTGACATGATAACAGTAATATTTTAAAAATGACGCGGGTTTTTGGGCAGTGACGTTTCACATGTCCACAAGAACAGACAAGAACGCATATTGAGAAACGGCTATTGTCTGTGTGAAAATATAAAATAATAAAATACACTGTTATATTTTTTTGTGTTTGCGCACATGTACACTCTGATGTAAATAAGCTCAACATGAACAGCAGAGCGGAATGAGCGAAGGAGAAGCTTTATTTCCTTAAACCAATCAACTTCTGCATTGAGTTTAGCTCCACCCTTTTGGTACCCGTTGCAGTGCTAGGTACCCCAGCAGAAGGGTACCAAAAAAGTGGTACGGTACGGTTCGCAATTTTGGTACCATTAACAACTTCTGACTGTGGAAATGGAAATAATTGCGTACTGTACTGTACTGAACCGTACCGCTCTGTGGAAACAAGCCATAAGAGACCTTATAACAGTTTAATTACAGTTTAGTTAACGTGTCACCTGCTCTTCTCAGTTAATGTCATTCATAAATAACTTACTTGTGGAAATGCATTAGATGCTAAGAAGAAAAAAGGTATTTTTAATATGGCCAGTTAAGAGTCACTTAGTAAGACATTTATTTTTCTGCTGGAAAGTTTCTGCTGCTTTCAAGTTATTATTTTAAATTACATGTTCTGATGATTAAAACCGTCTGTTGACTGATTCATTTTTAAAAATCAGAAAGCGCTGGTGTTAATTATAATTACAGACTATGATGTGATGGTCATTAAATACCTCTGTACTAAAAATATCTATCTTAAACAGTAGTCCATGAAAAATCGGTCTTATTTTTTTGGTGTTGACACACCCCTTAGCATCCTGGCATTTGCCCTGACATTTGTTTTCTCAGGTTTTATGTTGAGAAAGTGCACTGCAGCATGAACCAGAGGATTCAGGTTTACATTCAGCTCCAGGCACATCCCATAACTCTCTTTCTGTCATGGACAGATAAGACCAAACATAATATATTCCATATAACAGTGTTCCTGTTTCTGCGTAAACTAGCTGGATCATCTTTTGAAGATCTGCACTGTAAAATATTGCCAGGATTTTTACCAAATTTAACAGTGTTTCTTGCAATAAAATACTTATATATATAAATTACATACTGTTTCTATCTATAGATTCTTTCTTTACTCACAGCTCTCATTATACCGTCTTACACACCAAACAGTGCAAGCAGTCGCTCTCAGTTTTTAGTTTTCAGCTACATGAAGGTTGTGCTGCAGAAGGTGTTTATTTTGGAAGAGCTATCACAGTTTCCTAGGAACCAGAGACTATTTGAGACACAACATCGCTTTCATGTATTCAGCATCGCTAACATTTGCTTTCTTTCAGAGAGATTTTTTTGAAAAGTTCATAATCTAATTCCAGGTAAAAAATGTTCAGCCGTAAGCATAAGTTAGGCCGTGTGTTAAAAAAGCTCGTAGCTAATGGTTTTGAGATTGCCTCCTGAGATCTGACTCCACAACTGTAGCTGCTAGTACTTTGCAGAGAATACAAATTCTTCTGATTTAAAATAAGAAACACTGTTCAAACAAGCAGGTCTATAATGCCTGAAGAAAGCTATTCGTTAGCATTCCCATTCAGCTGGTGCAGGAAGTGTGCAAGAATGCCGTCTTTGCTCTTAATTCTTGGCACATTCATAAAAACAGAGTGATATTAAACATTTATTTGCAGTATTGCCTGTTGTCCCCTTCACTCAGCAGCATTGCATTACATACAGTAGTTATTTAGAAAACAGCTGTCTTTTCAAATATCATTTTAAATGCAAATCTGTAGATCTTCAGTCTGTGATTTTTGTAAGGCCAGTGCATATCGTCCCCAGACTGTCTCATTATATTTCACCATTAATGGCGTGTTATTTATAGAAAACCATTAAGGGTGATCGCCCTTTAGTCCTGAATAACACGACTGATACTAATTTATTTTATTAGTGAACCTTTAAATAATGAGAGCATGCATGTTCTCCTGTATATCTGTGCATTATTTTTAAACATTATATGAGCAGTAAATGTGAAGCTGTGTGATGAAGTGAAGCTTTTGAGCACATCAAATCTTGATGTATAAATAATTTTTCCTTTAGAAGAGGACATGTGTTTTCATAGACGTAATGTAAAGATATGGTACTGTAATGCTATTTTATTTGAACTTTTTCTGGGTTAGATTGTGTGACATCTGACATGATTGATTACTCTATGCATTGCAGTGCTCCACATAATCACCCAGTGAACATAACCAATGTGTTGTCCTATAGGATGACATTTAAGGGGATAAAAAGTATGACTTTTACCAGGTTCAGATCAGTAAATTTAGCTAGATTTATAGAGGAGATGACGGAGAAACTCTACGGTGTTCTCAAGTTTGATTTATAAGGCCCCGGAGCTGACTATGAATTGTGAGTTGTTGAATTTACGGGAAGTGGCTGGCGTTATTTTCTCATGCTTAGGTTGATTATATACACACTACTTTCAGAAAGGCTGAGTATTTACAACCAGTGGGCTCATCTGACACATGCACCTTTCTTTATCTCCACAGACTCAATGTGTTTGGTCTTTATGTCTGAAATGCCTGTTGTCAAAAGATTTCTACAGGAGCTATTTAACCCTCAATGTAGCACATGTGAGTTTGAATGGCATGGCCTTGGACACATTCTGCTATCAATTTAACGGACAAATCTCATGCATTTTTGAAGTCTGTGCTCAGGACAAAGTAAATATATATTTTGTGTTATTTCAATCAAACCACACTGAAACTGTGTATTTTTGCTCTTTTCTAAACGCACAGTGAAAAGGTTAACATGGATTGGCAACTATTCAGATTGTAGTGAAATTCAATAAAGGCAAGATGTTCGGTTCTCTAAAGTATCTGAGTTAAAGAAAGCAAATCAAAACATGCCATGTGGTGAAAAAGGTAAAGGCAATTCTGAGTCTGTGCATAACCTCTTGATGAATAACATAAACACATTCCAAAAGTTTGGCAGAAAGGCTGTATGAAGCAGCAGGCAAACAAATGATGCTGCCTCACATTATACCCTGTTTTGACCACAATCTATGGCAGCATCACTTTTATCTTTCACAGATAAAGCAATCATACATTACAGTGGCCTCATTTTCTTTCAAAACATTCTCAACCTTTTTGAATCGAACGCCTCCAGTGTCCAACACATTTGAAAGCTTCTTAAATAATATTAACTGTACATAATATATTATTCATTGAAAGTGGGAGTGTTGAGTTGAATTTATTTGATTATTCCAGAAGTTTTTTTTTCTGGAAAACAATAGGTATAGAGAAAAAAAAATGTATGAGCATTTTCATCATGTTATATTATTTAAATATGACTATTTTAATGATTATTATTTAATTAATTAATTATATATTACTCATTGGTTCATCGTTGGGCCCTAGAACCACATGTATCTAAATAATAAACAAATAGCTAATAATAATATATATATTATATATATTTTTGTTATTGTAATATGCAGTTTTTTGAGCTTATTAGTTGCATCAAATTTACGCTTCAGGAATTATGCAACTCCAAAATGCACTGTGATGACCTAAGTTAAGAATTTCATCCATAAATAAAATATATCTGTATTATTCAGTCCTTGAATTTACTATGCGTTTTGTGCTGATTCGAGCATCAGCTATGCAACATGCTAACTGTATAGAGCTGTTTAGTCATGTTGTTAATTTGTAATGCTGATTCGCAATGGGAACCCTGGGGAACTTTTTTAATGGTTCTTTAAAATAGTGTTTTTTGATTTATGAGTAAAGTAAGGTTTGTGTTTAACATATAAAGTGACTGTCATGTTTTGTTCTACAACATAAATCATATACTGTTGTGCCTTACACATACATTTGAAAAAAGTTCTGTGTTTGGAAATGCAAATTTACTTCCTGGTTTTAAGACTACAATCTGAACAGATCTTTTTGAAAAAAACATGTAAGTGTTATTCAAGTCTGTTTTGATCATGTGATGTAGCTAAATATGTGTGCATGTGAGTTACAGTTGTACTGTTAATCATACGTTTAGGATAGTTAGAAAGTAGCTGCCTATGTAGACAACAGACAGGTTTCAAACAGAGCTACTAGTTGTAGTTTTCCAGATGTAACCCCACTGTCTCTGTCTGTCTTTTCAGGTTCTTGAGAATATTGAGGACATTAAACTGAATGAGATGCATATATTTGAGTATAAGAAGAGAATCGCAGAAGCTGAAACAAAGCTGAAGCAGCAGCAGAATCTCTACGAGGATGTCAGGACAGAGAGGAACCTCTTCAGCAAGAACCTGATTGAGGCCAAGGTAAGTGTGTGTGTGTGTGTGTAGACCCTCATCTTACAGATCTACTCCCCATGAGCTTGAGAGCAGACGTAGAGGCCAGTAGATCCATGGGATGATGTCTTTGGGAAATATTCCCTACGGAAGCTTGTGTAGGGTGGCGTGAACATTAATCTTTGTCCAGGAATAGCAGGTAACCTCCCTGCTGTGCGGACTTAGGCATGAAACTATGAAACTACATGAATGTAGGTGCTTCTAGCTACACAAAACTCATTTTCACACATTGTTGCATTGCGAAATGTGTCAGAATGCAATTCAAAATGCAACACAAGTTGCATTCTCAGCATTACTGTTTGGAGCTTGATAGTGGAGAACTAGAGTGAACTATCTTTTTCTAATAGTCACTTTTCTCTTTCAGGTCCGATACTGTCACGTTTGCATGCACACTAACACGTCTGTTACTGTCGCTGCATGTTAGTTAAAGGAAAAGTTCACCATGAAATGAAAATGCTGTTATTATTTACTGACCCCCATTTTTACAGGATTTTTCTGGCTTAAGTATAAGTTTTAATAGCAAAATGTATCCAGAAGTCATGAAAACTCAATTAGTCGATTCACTGATATTTAGTGGCTTTTAGTCAATGTATATTAGCTATGAAGCAACTGAGCAAATCCTACAAACCTTACCTTTATATCCACTACCGTTTGGATATGTACGAAGGCTGTATTTATTTGATCAAAAATATAATAAAAACAGTTATATTGTAAAAAATGTAATTCAATTAAAATCGCTATTTTCTATTTGAATATATTTGAAAATGTATTTATTTGCGTAATGGCAAAGCTGAATTTTCAACAGCTTAAGTTTTCAGTGTCGCATCCTTTAGAAATAATTATTTGTTGATTTAGTGCCCAAGAAATATAATGTCAATGTTGAAAACAGTTGTGCTGCTTAAGATTTTTATGGAAACCCTGATAACATCTCCAGATTTTTTGATGTCCCTGCTGAATAAATCAGATTTCTTTCAAAAAAGACATGTTGAATGGTAGTATCTTTTGAATGGTATTACATACAGTGACAATAAAAGGTTTTTGCCCCCTTCCTGTTTATTTTTTTTTTTTATATTTGCCATACTTAAAAGATTCAGATCATCAAAAAAAAAATTATATTACACAAAGATAATGCCAGTAAATACAAAATGCAGTTTTAAATGATGATTTCATTAATTAAGGAAAAAAAGCTGTCCAAACATACCTGAACCAAAGTGAAAAATTAATTGCCCCCTCCTTTTAAATCATGAAAGAGCTGTGATTAACCACATTATTTTAGAAAGCTGAGTTAAATTTCACTAGCCAAACCCAAGCCTGATTACTGCCAGACCTGTTGAATCAAGAAATCACTTAAATAGAAGCCGTCTGACAAAGTGAAGCATCCTTAAAGAGCAACACATCATGCCACGATCTAAAGAAATCAAGAACAGATGAGAAACAAAATAGTTCTCATGTATCAGTCTGGAAAGGGTTATAAAGCCATTTCTAAGGCTTTGGGACTCCAGCAAACCACAGTCAGAGCCATTATCCACAAATGGAGAAAACTTCAATGTGGCTGAATTATTATTTTTTTTGCAAAGAATTAGATTTAGAGGGCAATTACTTTTTCACATAGTGCCAGGCAGGTTTGGACAGCTTTTTTCTCTTAATAAATGAAATCATCATTTCAAAATTGCATTTGTATTTACTCAGGTTATCTTTGTGTAATATTAAAATTAGTTTGATGATCTGATTCTGAATCTTTTAAGTGTGACAAATATGCAATAAATAAATAAAGGAAAATGGATCAATATATTGATGACTCATTCTGCACTACACACATTTTTATCCAATCAGATTCCCGTTAGAATGAGAATATTTAGCATCAGAATGACACATGCAAACTGCTAGCAAATCATGGTTCATAGCTGTCAATGAACAAAGTCTATTGCCTATATTACAAAAATTATAAAAAAGACAAGCCCGACACTTTCTGTATCAATAGACAATGTCAACTCAGGAAAGGAAGCCTTGTAAGAAACTCAAGTGTAAGACTTATTTTTCAGGTCTATAAACGACTGTCCTTTGTTGTCAGTATTTTGCTGATGACCCATTCCTGTTGTGCCACTTTTTCTCACTGCACTGAACTGAAGAATAAGTGTGTGTTTGTGTGTTTTGAGTGTGACTGTGTTAAGGGCGGCTGTCTACCTGTCTGCCAGGCTGTCTTTGTGTCTGTATAAGTTTGGCCAGTTTCCCACACACCTCCCTGTGTTCACTTCTAGGATCAGAACGCTGAGATGAAACGCAAGGTGAAGATAGTGAACCACATGTTCGAACAGCTAAAAGATGAAATCACCACAAAAGAGGTGGCTCTAGACAAGGAGCGCCAGGAGTTCCAGCGCGTAGAGAGAGAAAGGGAACATCTCAAGGTAACCTATTTCATCCTTTACTGCCACCTGTCTCTCGCATCTTAGTTCTGTATACTTTCAGATCTAACATTACTATGCGTAGTCAGCATCCCCACAAGGCATGATGGGACACGTTTCCAATGAAGCATGTACTAATGCACAGCTTTGTATTTTTTATCCAATGAGATAGCACAGGTGAGTTACACAGTACAATGTGCAGAAATAAAAACCATGCTATACATTTTTTTGTCATTCCAACTTCAGTTATGATATATTACAATAAAATATTATAAAAATTATATATATATGCGAAGAGTTCAGATGCCAAAATTAGCATTTATTATCAGGCTCCTATGTTTAGGTTCAATAATTTTACTCTAATGGCAATATATAGGTAATTTCTATACAATTAAAGTGAAATAACAACATAAATATAGGTGCCTGATAAAAATGCTAATTTTAGAGGAAAATTTCAGGCGGCACTTAGATGCTTTTACATCTGAACTCTTCCTTCATATATGTGTGTGTGTGTGTGTGTGTATATATATATATTAAAATAAACTATAGTAACATAATATTTGTAATATAATACAATTGTAAAATTATTAAAAATGATTAAATGTCATTAATATTTTCGTGAAAATGTTATACTTTCATATCACAATTGCAGTTCATAATTTGTTCATACTTCTTATTCACTCAATTGCAGAGTTTAATGTAGTTTTTTACCTCATTAAATTGTGCAGAATACAAACAATAAAAATATATATAAATAAAAAAAAAAATTATATCGAGTATCTTCAGTGATTCCTTGATTATTAATACTTTTATGGTTTATACTGACTATCCTGATCCTGAAGTAAAATCATAAATGTTTCTATAGAGTAATATTTGGTTTAAATTGTTAATTTAGTTTAATTTAAAAACATACAGTTTTTATGAGCGAATCATTGTCTCATTCACCAATTGTTTCAAAAACACTGATTCAAATAATCTGGCAAAAACAGACAACACAATTCTAAGATGTAAGTTATTCAATATTAACACAACTGTGCTGTTTTTCTGACTATGATCGTAGCTGTGATTACCTGATATGCATCCTTTATTTTACTTTAACTGGTTGATTATTAAAGAATGAAGCTGGTGTGTGTGTGTGTGTGTGTGGGGCATGTTTATGTGGTTTATGAGGACACAAATTTGTATAATGACATGGGTATGACATAGGTATTACAAGGAGAAGGTGATTTATGAGGACATTTTCAGTGTCCCCATAATTTAAAATGCTTATAAATCATACAGAGTGAGTTTTTTGAGGGAAAATAGAAATGCACCCCTGTGAGGGCTGTAAGTTTAGGTGTAGGTGTAGGGCAATAGCACATACAGTTTTGTACAGTACAAAAAAACCATTAGAGTAAACCATAAAAAAACCAACATGTGTGTGTGTGTGTGTGTGTGTGTGAAACAGTGATAGACTGGTCACTGTCTTTAAAGGTGCTTATTTGTGGTGCTTGATATGGCCAGACAGAATAAGAAAAGTAACCTTGCATTCAACTTTGAGGAGATATTTTTAATAATAGTTTCATTATTACTTTCCAGATCTTTGTGCTTATCAAATACAATGGCACGTCCCTTCTTCTCTCTGTCACAAGCTTTCAATATCACCCTCACAAAGGATAATATTGGAATATCAAATAGGATGGCCCAAAAAAAGGAAAGAAATTAAGGAAAACACAAAAGATCACTCCATATTTTATGACAGAAATATAAAAGTGAGTTCAGAGAGGGCTTTGACTCTACGCACTGTCAAATTCAACATCTGACATGAAAGACATAATGAATATGCAATGCTTTTTGGTGGTTATTGGAGTTGTAAATTATATATGACCTTGTTCTGCGGTATAGACTGAGGGGTGTGGCTACAGAGAGAGAGAGAGAGAGAGAGAGAGAGAGAGAGAGAGAGAGAGAGAGAGAGCTTGAGTGTGTGATTGTCCAGCACTGCTATAGGGCTGAATAAAGCAACAGATCTAAACAGATCTAATCCTAGTTTATCTTGACATGCAGAATATAATGCACACTTGCATCATGGACCTTTATAACAACATACATGCAGGATTGATATTGTGGGGTCCAAACATCTGAGACTGCAATGAAATGTACAGATTTTTTTTTAAATTAATTAGTTTATTTTATTTAACACTGGAACACATAAAAGAGTTCAATTTGTTTTATGGACTATTTCTCATTAACATAATTAAATTAATTGATATTCCACATATTCTCCATAAGTATATGAGCAGAAGCAATGTTAATCATGTACAGTATTTAGGTTTGGGAAAAATAACATCTTCATATCATCAATATCCCACATTTTAGTAAAGCGGATTCAGAATAATGCATATGCATTTTCTATGAAACTTTTACTCATCATGCTATTTTGGAGCATCATCCCATGCTATTATATACATAATAAATATACACACACATATATTTTCACCCACATTAGTATGTTTTGGTGATTAGTTACGCTACAATAATAAACAAGATGCATATTACTTGTAGACCATTGAATTTTGAGTCACTTTATGCTTTCATGTTGGTTTTTATAATTTTGAAAAATGTGAAACAAAGAAACCAGCATTACATCTCAGACTTTTGGACCCCACTGTATGTTAATATCTGGAGTATGGTGAAATCGCTCCATGGGCCTGAACAGATTGTTTCAGAGGAGTGGGGACCAGTGGTCTGAACAGATGGTTTCTGGAAGGTTCCTCTATGCATGGGGCGGAGGGTTGTGGAGTTCTGGATGACAATGAGTGGAAAATTTCGACTCGCACAGAACAGAACACAGATTATGAGCTGTCTCAGAACTAAATAGATCCACGGATAACTGATATTCTGTTTTGATTAATCCAAATGCTGTCCACGGGAAGTGTATAGTCAAATGCTCTTAAACATCCTCTCCTGGTATCTGACTGCATTAAGCACTGTTGAAGATCTTTAAAAGCTCATTCTGGGTGAAATATGGTGTGCGCATTAGTAAGAAACTTACTAGACAGAAAGATTCATTAATAAAAGAAAATAGGTCTCGTGGGCTGGTGGGCAGCTACCCAACTTGAGCAGCTTACCCAGCATGCCACAGGAGGTGCTGTCTGGCTCCCTGACTGGTTCTCAGGAAGCATGATGGCTGTGATGTTCACCTCTCCTTTGAACCATGAAGTGAAAAGGAAGACACCCAATGGAAGAGAAAATGAGAGACAAGACCAAAAGATGCACTGAAGACTGAAACGTCGAGAAACTTTACAGAGCAAACTAAAGTCTGTGAACTCGACAGATTCTGATGATCTCATGATAGATCATAATCATTGGAGAGCACGCTTCACTCTTGCTCATCAAAGTAAGAGGCATGTTTGAGCCGAGCTCAGCGCTCCCTGTGTTTAGATTACGGTACTAATGAAGGAAAGCCACAGAGAACAGTAAAGACCAGTCGTTGTCAAGAACAGAAGAGCACTTGCAATTACTTCCAGAGGATGAGAATTTCAGACAAGATCCTTTGATAAACATTACACAGACAGTAAATTAATAATCACAAAGACTGAGTCATAACAATCTGTACATCCTTTCTGTCTGTCTGTCTGTCTGTCTGTCTGTCTGTCTGTCTTTCTTTCTTTCTTTCTTTCTTTCTTTCTTTCTTTCTTTCTTTCTTTCTTTCTTTCTTTCTTTCTTTCTCTAAAGAAAGTCTATACCTGTATATTTCTGTATATAGAATTATAGTTTAACTCATTAATTAGTTTTTTTTTAAAGTCATTGTGAATTTCCAATTATAATCCATTTCCCCCTGGAAAACGAGGTAGTGTCAAGGTAAACAAGTTACTTATCTGAAAACACAATTATAGCTCTCTAAAAAGGGAAAGTAGTTTCAGAACAAAGAGGTTGATTTATAGGAATTATTTCAGAAATTCTGATGTTGAGAGCTTTAAGACAACAGGTGTTATGAAGTCTGCCATAGTTTTAGTATTTTTTTTTTTACATTACATTATAACTATTTAAATGAGATTTAGCAACATTAGGGTCTACCAAAACCCAAAAAGAAACAAAAATGAAAGTGAATGCACAATTAACAAACACTTTAAGTAATTGCCTCTTCTAATAGCTGTAACTGCGTAAAACTGTGTCATGCCATTAGTGTTGCATGGAAACCTGACTTACTCATTTTTCCTGTCATCCGAGTAGAATTATTTTAAGCATCACTTTACAAACAAAAAGCAAAAAGAACTTAAATATACTGATGGAAAGACAATCGGAACAAAGAAGATCGACAAACAACTAGAGAGAAAGAACGAGAGAGAGAAATGATGAACAAAGGCAATCTTTCATGTTTTGAGGTGCCGCAGGGACATGATGCAGAAAACTTTAAATTGATAGGGAGTTCACTGCAGGCTTATGTAACCCTCTCTGGCATTTCCTTTCGTTCACCTTCATTCATTTGTTTTCTTGGTTTTTGTGAGCCTGTGTCTCACCCTTTGCCTTTTGTACTCTAAAGCATACAGGTGCCAGAGCTGCAATTTACCTCTGCTTTCTTCTCTGGTTCCTGTGCCTTCTCCTTCCTGTTTCCCAGCACTTCTCAAGTCAAAACCATCATCCGTTTCCCTCTTTAACAAGAGAAGGAAAGATCCAGAACATGTGAATGAAGACAGGCTTTGCATTCACAAATCTTGTGAAGCATTTTTATACCATTTGCCAAAACTAGTGACGCTACTGCCTATATTTTTAGTTGTCTTTTTAAGACACTCTAGCTTTTCCCAAAATAAGTGGTATAATGGAAGAATGCTACAAATCAGTCAGTTTTGGAATTTCATGTTTTTGGAAGTGGGAAAAATGAGCGAGCGAATGAGTTAGTGAATTTGACAAACACCAAATAGTGATAGCGGTGCAATAAAAGACAGCAATAAAGCTATGGACCATGAAACAATGGAAGAAGGTTGCCTGGTTTGTGAATCCTGTTCTCTTTTAGAAAAGGTGGATGGCTGGGTATGTGTGAAGGGATGGCAGCAGAATGCACTATGATAAGAAGTCAGGCTGATGGAGGCAATGTTATGCTCTGGTCAATGTTCTGCTGGTCTGTAAATTGTAAATATAAATTATCAAAAAAAAAAAAAAAACACCTACTTAGATCCAGTTTAATTAGTAACTCTTCTTTAGCAGGGTCTATTTTCTAAAGAGTAGATTTACTGTAATTTTACTGATTTGAGAGTAGCTTGTAGTTTGGGAGGCGTCAGTTTCAAAGCAACTTCCCAAACACTGCTAACATTAGAAGTTATGTTTCATTTAGCAAAATTTCACCATGTCCGTTTCACCCTCTGTGCTTTGAGGAGTATGTAATTATATAAAGTAGTTGGAAGCCTTTTATCCTTGTCGTTAACAGTCATTTCTGTTTAGTTTTTACTTCATAATGCTTTTTTTGTATTTGTTATTTGCCCCTTGCTTCACTTGCTTCAGCTGGAAGGCCATCTGAAAGAGATTCATTATTCAATAAAGTCCTTAGCCACATGCAGATGGAAGGTGGTTGGAGAACATGTCATTTGCCCATTTTCTCATAAAACCTTAATTTATCTAATTTATTATTCTTATGAGATGTCTCTTGGTAGTCTTGGGTTTGTGCCCGTAATGAACTGCAAAAGAAGACATGGGAAGCAAGAAAATGTTATGTTTGACAGGCTTGGGGCTGATTTTGTGATTGACTGATTGAACTTCTCATGACTGGATATATATATTCGCAGTGGGGTTCAACATTCATGGAAAACTTTGAAAATCTATGTTTTATTTTTATTTGAACCTAAAAATAAACTATGTCTATGGAGTTAGAATAAAAGGGAAATATATAACTAAATACCTAAGAAAACCTTGCTTCACTAAGCAGGTTTGTGACAATGATCATGTGAACTCTTTTGAATGAACAAAAGGTCAGATTTTCTTGCTTTCATTGAAGCACAAGATGTTCTTTGGAACATTCTTGAATCATGCCGAACATGGATCATCTCACAAATTAATCTATCCCAGTACAATAATTGATTTCATTGAAATGTGTTTTTTGTTTTAACCCTCATCAATAAATGGAAAATAATGACCTGGAAGACATGTTTGTAAGACATCTGAGTGTTTGGTTTTACACACAACTCTTTGTGTAAAAGGTCACGCTTCGTTCACTTCTTCGGGCTGACTGGTTAAAAAAAGGTGATTTGCACCTCCGTCATTGTCACCTCTGGTATTAATTTGTCAGATGCACTTTGTCAGCCAACCCACATATCTAACAATTGTCAGCAATATTACGCCTATGACAGAAAGTCAATATCACCCTTTGGTAAATGGTGACAAATATGGTTTCATTACATTTCCATGGATCAGCTGTCACATCAACTCATTCTCGGCTTCACGTTTTACCTCCAGTCCTGTCAGGATGTGTCATTGTCAGATCATAACCCATGCAGGCGATGGGAGTCATTCTCTCACTTGTCACAATACCATGTACATTTTGGGAAAATGTTAAAGTTACCCACTCAACAAAATGGCCTTGGAGAGCCAGGTTTATTCGTTAATCTTTGTATTTATTTAAATGAACACTGCATGTATGAAATGGCAGGTTGATGGTAGTTGTGACAAAACCTCATTCGGTCAGCAGAGAGCACTCTCAGTGAAATTTTAAATCACATATTTGTATATAGTTTGATCTGTCTTTGATCTCTTTGTACTGACATAGAATACTAGTCTGGATATTCATTATGTCTGCCATTGTTCTCATGTTTCATAAAACTATATGCGTCCTAATTCAAAACTTCGATGAAATGTTTGTTTTTGCCAGAATAGTAGTTTTCAGAATTACGTTTAGCACATTTATGAAGAATGAGAAATGTAAAATACATTGGTTTGCTATTGCTTCATCCACTTGTTTGCACCCCCCCCCCCAGTGAAGTCCATTCTGTGTCTTTGAAATGTATATTAAGCAGTAAACTGAGAGGAGAGTTGGAGAGTGAGCTCTGAAGTATCTGCTTTGAAATCGTTCTGAAATCAGAGAAATCTGGGAGCGTATTTTACTCCAAATGCTTGCAACATCAAATGACTGTGACTGAAACCGGTATGATCTAGTCCAGTGGTTCTCAACCACATTCCTGGAGCCCCCCAACATAGCACACTTAGCATGTTTTCCTAATCAAACCCACCAGATTCAACTCATCGGCTCATTAGTAGAAGCTCCAAGGGTGAAATGGGTTTGTCAGAGAAAGGAGACATGCAAAATATGCAGGCATGTGCCAACACTGATCTAATCAACACAATTAGACAAAATATGCATCATGACAATCATGACATGATTGTTGATAAAATATATATTCATAGAAGAATGATTTCACTGCTTGAGATACAAGAGCTGAACACCAGTGAACTGAAGTGCTTATAAATACGATTAATGAGCTATATCCACATTATAAATATAATATTCAACCTTACATTGGCAATGAATTTGTTAATTAATTAACTTAAATTAATATGATATTGACACAATAGTGACTACACTGTAAAGTTTACATAATATATTATTTCTATATAAGTCATTTTACTTCAGAATTTCATATTTAATTCAATATGTTACCTGTAATGATTTGTGAAATTTACAAGCAAAATTGTTTCAAGATTTTAAGGTTTCAAATTCAAGATTTTCATTTGTCACATAAACAGTTCTATACAAATAAAACTTGCAGTGAAATGTAAAACTGAACAGCTACCGAAACTGTACATTAATTATAAATAATACTAGATAAAATATAAATTAGTAAGCTAAATGAGCAAAAACAGGAGGCACACAATTGCAGATAGTAATAATGGTTGAATGTGCAAAAACAAGAAGTACTACATTTCAGGGTATGTACATTTAAAGTAATCCTACACCATTTTAATTTTTCAGTGTAAATTTAACACAGTTAACCCCAAAATTAGGCCACATTCACACAGCACCAGAATACGGTTATCAGTTCTGTATTTCAGTCATTAATACGGTTGCATTCGCACACATCTTGGATATTTACTGAAGTGACAACTTTATTCTATAACCAAACTCACACTTGTACATTTGGACTCACAACTGTATTTTCGGCAAACCCCTGCTGTGTGAATGCAACCAGACTGGACAAGTAGTTGTCTGTCATGGTATATTATCTGCACATACACGGCCAGTGTGTTATGAGTTTTCATTTGTGGTTTCGGTAACTTACAAAGATGCAGACATGAGCTTTGTGTCATCTTTAGTTTTAGGTGCAGTCACTGTTCTCCGCTGCACCTGTCAGTTTTGTGGTCTGTGTTCGACTCAAATTCTTCGCTCTTTACTGAGCTATAAAAGCTGTTGTTGGTTAATTAAGATTTGAATGGAAGAAACCATGCCTCAATTAAATGTTGTCATATCAAATCTGACCCAGCGTTCTTCAAAATTTCTTATTTTGTGTTCTGCAGAAGAAAGAAAGTCAAGACAAATTTGGAACGACATTAGGATGAATAATGATGACCAATTTTTCATCTTTTTTTGGGTGAACTATCCTTTTAAAGGGCATTTTCAAGCATTTAGATGGCATCCCTTACAGACGGCTTCATAGGAAGCAATGCCCTTTTGTCCTGCTGGTCTCTTGTCTCCACACACAAAGACTGTTGTGCCAAGACATTGACCTTTCAGCTCTTCTTGTTGTTTTTATTACCTCAAGCCTTCACAAACGTACCAAGAAAGAAGCTCTTGTGTTCTTTGAAGCCAGCCAGCACCGAGTCTGTCTACTGGCTAACCCTCACCCCATGAAAAAACAATTAGGCCACTTCATAAGAATTGATTAGCATGTTAATGAATGGGCTACACTTTCTCATCACGAGAGGCTACGGCAGGGGGTAATGAGGGGAGAGGCTGCTCTCAGCACCAGCTCCGTCCAGCTGGTTGATATGCATGCCGAGAGGCGACATCGATCTCGGAGAAATCTTATTACATGCTCCAGACACTGGCTGCAAATGTTTAGCACTGAACCGAGAGAGGAGGGGAGAAAGTTTTTAAAAATGGAAGTGATGATGTGTAAAGCATGCAGCAGGGTTTTAAACGATGTTCTCCGCTTTTGAAATTTCATCAGCGCTTCACGGTAAACGGGAGATGATGGCGACTGACCTTTAAAATGACCTCGCTCAGTTGGTCCCGGTTTAGTGTTAACAAGCCAGATTTTAGATGGAGTCAAAGGTCTTGTCATCTTATATGCACACTGTTGTCCATTTATTATGCCGTCCAGAGCCCCTTCATCAAGGCTTCAAATGAAGAAAACGCCTTCTGTCTCTAAAAGCACATTTATTTCATTTGTCTGCTAACAGTGCTCAAAGTGGACATGCATATTATTTTCCAATTATATATTATATTTTACTATGTTATTATATTTTTAGAATCAAATGACAATTTAATAATTAATTTTAATATTTTAAGATAGAAAGTCCATTTATGGGACAAGTGTAAACATTAAATCTGTACACTGACAAGAAAATATGTAGGATTTACTATGAAACAATTGTCCCTCAGAAATTGCTAGTAAATTATTAAATAAAGTGTGACTTTTTGAAGTAGAAAGACTGAAATAGTATTTTCTTTACTGTTTTATTTTATGTATATTTTATACCAAAACAGAAATTGGAAAGGCATGAAAAATGTCCCAAGACAGTAATTCTGTATAACACGAATAAAAAAGTTATCTTAAAAAAAAAAAGATGCCAGTGGTGATTACAATTGTAAATTATTGACCGTTTTGGTCTGGAGCCATGATTCATTCCATAATTTTAATATGAAAAAAATATATATAAGACAAATGGCTGTTTGTCTATTAAATTATAAAATTGCAATTAATTGAATAATGTGTTGTAGTTAACACATTCATTTACATTTTAAGGATTTAATATTTTGAAAAACAGTTTCACAAATTTTTGTAGATAACATTTTTAGTATAATTGTATGCCATAGCATTTTTCTAGTCTCACTTTTATGTGCACTGTTTAAGTATTTGCTTTTCTATGCTTTCGCTCAGCAAAGATTGAATTGATCAAAAGTGACAGCAAAGACATTTATAATACAAAATATTTCTATAAAAGAAAATTAAGCAGCACATTGATGATAATAATAATATGAAATATTAGAATGACTTCTGAAGGTAATAACCACTGAAAAGTCTGCTTTTCAATCCCAGGAATATATTAAATTGTAATATATATGAAAATAAAAACATCTATTTTAAATTGTAATAATATTTCACAATATTTAATATGTTATAGTATTTTTAACCAAATACTTGCAGCCTTGGTGAGCCTAAGGAGTCTTACTCTTTCAGCATGTCACTTATCTTATATGTCAACATGGGCCTAGTGTTTGGGACTTGCACCTGAGCTGGTTCTGAAAACAGGATCTTTGGTCTTTAAGACAACCCGCCTGCTGCTTCTACAGCCCGACTCTGGCTCTGTTGCTCTCTCTTTCTCTCTCTCAGGGGATAAAGGTTAAGACTGGTATCACATGAAGTGTAAAGCACTCACGCCTGTCTTCTCTCTGTCTCTTCTTATCCTTCCCTTTCACTTTTTGTCTGTTTTCTGCCATCTTGGCAGACCTATATGTTTACCCCACTGCATCTTCCGCAGACAACCAAAGAAATGTCAAAGAGGGGAGAGACAGAGATGGATTTTGAAGTCAAATGTCTTGATGAAGAACCACAGTCTTCCACCAAGGGGAAATTACTGCAGCGTTCCGACCTCTTGCACAACTTCTGCCAGATGTACATACTGACTTCTTGGTCAAAATGCCTGTCTTGGCATGACATTAGGTTAAACACAGCAAGCTCTGTCTCTATGAATAGGTGAGACAGAAGAAAAATCTGATGTCAAAATATGGGATCTGCATGCCTAACAGATCTGTCAGCATCTATTATGTCATTAATATTCATTAAACAACATTGCAGAAAAAAGAGAAACCCCCCACTGCTCTTGGATGGATTAATTTAGTCATTTTAATAAGCCCTTTAAAACCAAACATGAACACATAGTTAAGTCTAAATGAAATAACTGTAAAGCTCATTTAAATTACAAGCCTCCTGCTTCTCAAAGTCAGACAGTGTTCAATCTATATTAATGTATTAAGCTATGATTAATGCAGTGCAAATCATATGACTACTTATTCATTCATTTTATTACTGGCTCTGTTTATACCTCTTGAATAATTACTTTATTAGAGATATTTTATTTTACCGATATCATTAGCAAAAGCATTATAAACAAAGAATGACTAATACATAGAAAATAAAGTTATTAAACACTATCTATTAATATTTAAATTACAGTGCATTTAATAGGTATCAAAATTGGTGTTGAGAACCATTCAATTTTACTTTTATTGCTTTCTATTCCTGTCAACGCTGTGAAAACTACAATATTGAACACTGAAATGTCATGCAACAGATTATTTTAGGGCACAAAGAGCCTTGTTTGCCAAAAAGTAGAATATAAAAACTGACATCACAATCAGAATCTGACTAAATTAATGGATTCATTTTAATTAAAGCTGCCGTCGTAACTTTTGGTGTCCTAGCAGTCAATAAACAGAACTGCGTGCGTCTTATGGAAGAACATTGTAGCCGGAGCTACTTCTCTCTGTTTATGTCTATGATGAATCACGCAGGTACCGGGTTAGTCCGCAGCGGTACTTACCCAAACCAGTCTAAAATAGTCTGAATATAAACACTTATTATAGGTGTCACGGTACCAAAATGTATGCATTCAGTACCTATACCAGTGAAAATCCACGGTTCTCTGTACCAATTTCAGTACACAAAAACATGCTAATTAAAAAAAATGCTATTTTTATTAATAAAGTCAAACATCAAAAATCAATGTCATTCTTTGTGCTTATTTAAAATTGTGTTTCAAGTTTTTCCACAAGTACTAAAAGTATAGGAAACCGCAAACAAGTTTCACCCAAATTGAATTTGTCTTTTAAATTGTCACTTGTATTTTTTGGTAAATAAATACAAATTTTGGATTTTCTATTCAAATTGAATAATTTGGCAATAATAATAAAATGGCAATAATTGACAGTATTAATTAAAATGGCAATTAATTGACAGTAAATAACTTCTTAGAAATTCCTAGACCCGACAAATACCAATTCAACATGTTTGATTGAGGAAATAAGCGCTGACCAGTGGCAACAGACATACTGTATCACACTGAACATGTATTTTGCCATCTGTCAGCGCAGTGTAAATTGGCTTTAAAATAGCCTCGTTCTCACCAAGTCAGAGCAAAACATGTTCAGCAGGACCTTGTAGGTCAAGAAAAAAACGAATCAAGCCAAATTAGAATATTATTAAATGAAACAAAACTACTTACAGCTGATGCAATTTGTTCTTTATATTGTGTCATTTAAGGGGTTTAAAAAGTGAACAAGTGAAGGCTTTGTTATTACTAGTTAAAGTTATTTTACTCACACGGTTCTGCCTTGGATACATCAGCAAAAAATACAAGCTTTTTAAAGCTGCAGAGAAAATGATTACCTTTTGATGAATGACTATAAACACAAACATTGTTTTCTTTAGAATAATATGTGCTGATGGATTGCACATAATACAACCAGGGACATTTATTAGGAGAGTAATTAGAGTCCATTTATTTCAGGTTTACTTTTGTACTCCAGGCGGAAATTACAATAAAAGGAGGGAAATTGTAAATACCTGACTACCGTGACCAACCCTGAACTTAAACTCTTGACTGTTTACAGACGCAGGAAACATAAGACACAAAGAAAGCCAGACACAGACTGTCCTCTGTGCTGAAGGAGGACACGCTGTGCTCCTGCTGAACACAAAATGAGATGGAAACACAATGCACTTTTGAACCTCACGCACTACACATAAATCAGCAACATATTCAATCCTTCTTATGCAAACCACTATAAAGAGCATCTATTGTGCATTTATGTGTAATGTTTACTAATGCTTTGTCAATGTAAAACCGTTTATCATGTCAGTAAAGCACATTTTAATCTTGAATCTTGAGAGAGAGAGAGAGGAGAGAATGTTAATAGCAATGCTTAATGACAAACAAAATGATGAAGATTTGATATAGATGTGATGAAGACGTGATATATATTTGACATTTATAATCAATATGAGATGAAAAATACTTATAATTAAGGGGTTTTAATAAAAAATTTAAAATGGCAGATGTTTTTGTTGACTAAACTACATTTTGATTTCCTATTAAAGTTAAATAGACTAAATTTCAGAAATGTAATTGTCTCTCTCACACACAACCATACATTGTATTAACACAGTGAAATGCTTTAAAAAATATGTGAAAATTACATATAAATAAAATCTATACATTTACAGAATCAAAATTATATGAATTAACATAAATCAGATATAAAGAATTTACAATGCAATCCAATGAAATAAATACATTGGTGGATATTAAATGATTACATGTAATCTGAATAACAGAAACAAAGTACTTGTTATTACATTATATTACATTTTAAAATGCTCATAATCAGATTACAGTTACTTTTTATATAATACATGATTACATCTTATTCACACAATGGCAGTAAATTATTCATAATTTGATTCTTATTTTTTTCATCTCTATCAAATGTTACCACTTTTATACATTTGGAAAGTCTTCCATCTTTTCATAACCTTCACAAACCCCTTGTAGTTCACTCATGAACCCGAGTTTCAGAAACCTTGGGATAACGGGGCAGTCGTGGCCGAATGGTTAGAGAGTCGGATTGTCAGAAAGGTTGTGGGTTCGAGTCTCAGGTCCTGCAGGAATTGTAGGTGGGGGGAGTGAATGTCCAGCGTTCTCTCCACCTTCAATACCACGACTGAGGTGAGACCCTTGAGCAAGGCACAGAACCCCTATCTGCTCCTCGGACGCCGCAGCATTGGCTGCTTACTGCTCTGGGTGTGTGTTCACAGTGTGTGTGTGTTTGTTGCACTTGGATAGGTTAAATGCAGAGCGCAAACTCCAAGTATGGGATTGCCCTGGCCTGTCCTGTCCTGTCCTGTCCTGCCCTGTCCTGTCCTGTCCTTTCCATGTTTAATACACTTCCAAAGAATGGAATCTATTTTAGATCAAAAATAATGAGAATACATTATCTAATATGTGTAATCCAAAACATTGCTATAAACTATAATTTTCATCAAGTAATTAATAATAAGTAACAGACTACAATTTGTAAGTAATCTATACCCAGCACTTTATAATGAATATAACATGATAAACTTTGACTAGAGCACGTAGAGCATAAAAAAACATAAAAATGAACATTGAGATGTAGAGAGGTAATATCTCAGTTTTGTTTTTTAACTGTTTTCTGTTCTCTTTTGCATCGATTGCCCTGTTTCTACAGGCGGAGCTACAGAAGATGAGGCAACAGGCTCAAGAGACGAAGCAGTTTATCGAGAAAAAGGAGGCAGAGGAACGCGAGCTGCTGAAGATCATAGCAGAGGCTGATGTTGAGAGGATCCGGCAGAAAAAAGAGCTCGATCAGGTACAGACAGGTGGAAGGTTTCAGTGAGTGTCCGCTTGTCCTTGTCTTCCTTCTTCAATAGGCTGCTTACGCTAAAGATGAAAGAGACAGTAATCTAGGTTCACTCAAAAGTCATTAGATCTGGAATCACTTCTGAGAAGCTCCAGCAGGAACAGGGTCAACCTTTCTTTAAAATAGCAAAAGGAAATCGAGTCAGTGGGGGGGCCTAAATTGGTCTTGGCATTTTGAAACATTTAGTGCTTCTGATCTCAGTAAGTCAGCAGTCGAAACATGATTACCCAGCTGACCGGTCACATAGTTCACATAGTAGGCACTGATGTGACGATCAGTTTTTTGTGCCTTAATCTGTTAAGTTTATACAAAAACTACTTTAATAAGCATCTTATGATGAACATAATTTCAGTCACTGATATAAAGTTTAGTTTTATATTCTTTGGAGGGCTTAAGGTCTAAAATGTCAAGGTGATGTCAGGAGAATGTTTTGAAGAAAAAAAGAAGTTAAAATTGAAAGACTTTACAATAATTTTAGCCTAATCTTTTATTTATTTCTTCTTAAAAGCAGTGGGGTTTTTTATGCTCAAATTTATCATTATTATTATTATTATTATTTTAGAAAATGTTGACGGTATGTTTGTGTATCAAAGTCAGTTTTTTTATTTTATTTTTTACAATATTACAATATTAGTTCAGTCTTTGCGATAAATACATTTAGTGAATAATCTTATTAAAACATCATGATTTAATATTTATAAATGATAATATTTGTACTAAATACTGTTTATCTTTAAAATGTATTTATAAAAAAAAATTATCATAATGATAAAAACTGAATTTACTTACATAGGCTCAAGGTGTATGGAAAAGTCAGCAAATGATAAAAAAAATGTATGAACCTAAAGATGCCTTAATTTTATTTCAGATATTCTTATTTAAGATATTCTACAGCTTTGGCTGTAGGCTTGAAAATTGGTTTTTATGCAGAAGAAAAAAACATAAATACTTTTTTAAAACATTCAGTAAAATCATTTTTTACAGCATCTTTGGTAAGTCATTCGGGTCACTATTAGAGATCATAAAGTGGATGTAATGTTCACATCTGCTGCTGTACATTGCTGACATTGGTTCTTTGGTAAAGGTTAACCCATTCAAAGGGCATTCTGTCCAAATTGCCTCTGCTGACTCCAGCTTCCATACTCTTCTGGCTATCCATACACATTAAGAAATCTTCATCATCTGTACATTCCTGAGCTCCCAAAACCGTATCGTATACTGTATGTCATTCAAAAAATACCTTATGCATACCATACAATACACATATAGCTTTACATTTCAGCATTGCAGAATTTTGTGCATACATTGTAGTTTAGTGAAAGTTCAGAAAGAAAGTTAATTACCATTTTATATAACTTCCTTATGGTGTGTAGAATAACACAAAAATTATTTAGATGTAGAAGGAAATGTTATATTTATTTATTGCTTATGGCCTTCCAAATGTTTCCCCTCTGACATTTGATTAAAATCCATTAAGTAACACCTTTAAGTAAAATACCCTAAAACTTCTTTATAAGACATTTTCCCAAACCTTGACAAAATTTTTTTTGGCAATGAAAAGACTAACACTGCTGAGTCATCAAATCTTTGCAGAAAACACTGGCATTATTTTTTTTCTATAATATATTGTCTCACCTCAGCCAGAGGTAAAAAAAAAATACTTCTGAAGGTTTTCTCACAGATGCTTGAAGAGGTGTTAAAAGTACCAGAACTTCGGGACCAAGCTGGTATTAAATAAAAGGAATGCAACAAAAGAACCAGCATTTATACACAATCAGTGACTTAGTATGTTGCCTTTATCTACAGCTGTGTATTGATTGTGTGTTTCTGTGTTTGTTTTCAAGGTGAGAAATGAGCGTGACCTCCTGGGGATGCAGTTGATGAAGAGAAACGAAGCTCTGACATTGCTGTACGAAAAGATCAAAATCCAGCAGTCCATCATGAACAAGGGTGAAATTCAGTACAATGAACGATTGGAGGATATCAGACTCCTGAAGCTAGAGATCAAGAAGCAAAGACGAGAAAAAAACATCCTCAACAAGACCGTCTCTAATGTGGAGGACCTCAGGTAACACACAGTTGTTGCAGTATGTCATTTCTTTTCAAAGTATCTGTCCACATATGGAAGTGTCTCGGTTTGACGTTGCACACTAAGAGTAGGCTAAGGGCGGATTCACACTAAAACGTATTTGACGTCAGAGATTGATTAGTTTGGTTGGTGTGAAGGCTGTTTACGGTTCATGTGGAATGGAGAAAGCCTGAAAGTATTTTGGCTTAATGTCATGTAAGTGAATCACTTTTGATGCACGTTTGAACCACTTTGGCTTATATACAGCTATATTTTTCAAACATCTATTGCTCTAAAACCTCATGGAAGCATGTGTTTGATTGCTTTTCTCCAACACTCATGTACTCTTCAGAGGTATAATGACACAATGATTATGCCTCAATCACAGGTACATACAGCACAAAGAGACTGAGCTAATTGAGTGCTTGTCAGATAATTCTCTTTTCAGTATTGACCCCCGCTAGATGTTTATTGATGTTTTCAAAAGCTGCAATTCACCACTCTCAATAATAGTCACTTTTTCGGTCACAAAAGACGTGCGATAAAAATCACTTTTAATTGAGTTCTTAGCTGAGTAAAAAGGAGGCGGCAAACGGCTCGCTGTGGAAAATGAGGGAACGTTTGAAAGCACTGGCAGGTCTCGCATATAAAGTCACACCAGATCTATAATAGATGGCTTTTACTAAGCTTCTATTGGTTATTTTAGTAACATAAGGGGTGGCGATGACCTCACATTCTCCTCCATATCTCAAGCCAATGCAAAATCACTAAATATTCAGTGAGTCAGAGTCTGAATTATGGACTTAAAATTTCCATCGCCCCAAAATGATTTAATTAATTTAACCAGATTCTCTCCAGAGAATAAGAAAGACAGTCAACGAAAGAGACTTTTCTTTTTCTCATTTTTCGGTTATATTTGACTGATCTTTATCAACCACTTAAATGAGCAAAAATCTCCATATACATCCAAAACTTTAAAAAGTGATAACAAGCAACCAATTACTTAAAAAAACACTGATTCAGGAACAACACAATTGTGTTTAGGAGCAAGTCATTGCACCATTGAATTGCTGAATCATTAATTGACTTGACTTTGAATCGTTCACTAAAATCATTTTTTCACAGCTCTGATTCATTCATTAAAGAAATAAGTGGCTATGGCTGTATTCAGAATCACATACTAGTATACTACTTTTACTATTTCTGCCATGTAACTATTTGACCAAATAGTATGTAGTTCTGAATTTAACCTGTCTTTATGAGCTAGTCATTGAATAATTCACTTACAACACTAATTGATTCAAGAAGAAAACAAGCAACTGGCTTTATGAGTGAGTCTTTGAATCATCCACTCCAATGGTTCGTTCACACCTCTAATTCATTCATGAATGAAACAAGGGACTTGCTGAATTCCAAACCATGTACTAGTCAGGGTTTGTTCATGGTGCTTAAAGTGCTTGAATTTGACTTTTGAAATTGAAGTCCTGGAAAGCCCTTAAAAACAGTCATATTTATGAAAAGGTACTGGAAAAGTACTTGAAATTTTAAAAGGCAGTATATATGAAATTAGTGTTCATTTTTGTTTTCGATAAAAACAATCTTTTCATGCAAAATTAACAATGCGTGTTAATAATTACCATTTCTCCCAGCTTTTGGGAGCGCACGAGATGTCGTGATATTACTCCTTGAGGTGAAAAGCGGTCTCGCGATATCAGTATAAGGATATGAGGATATGAGTTTGTGGTAAAACCTGCATTTACGGGTTTCGGACAAGATTCTGAAAGTTTTTTCAATTGTGGCTCTTGCTGACGTAAATGATGGTGGAACTCCTTATATGGGCATTTCTCCCGGAAGAACGCGTCCTGTGCACGCATTGACCGGAGCAAGAACAAGAGCGTAGCCATCAACACGCTTCGTCCGGCTGCACTGCTGTGAGGGAAAGATAACCTTGTTCAGCTTCACGAAGAACCAAGCGTTACGTAAACAGTGGATGCAGTTTGTTGTTCGGGACAGCTACAGAGTTTCTCAAGTGTGTTTGTTGGCGAATGTTTTATAAACAAGGCCCAGTTCGACGCTGGATTTGCACATCGTTTGATACTGAAAGGTGGAGCGGTCCCAGCTATAAAAGATCCCGTTCATGATTCAGAACTGCAGACTCATTGATTAATTCAAATGAATTGAAAGCTCTGATTCATTCAAGAACAAAACAAGCTACTGTCTGTATGAGTGAGTCATTGAGTCAGTGACTCAAATAGTTTGTCCACAAACTCTGACCGATTCAAAACCAAACAAGCAATTGTTTTTATGAGTCAATGAAACGTTCGCTTGAATGATTCATGCACAACACTGATTCATTCAAGAGGCAGCTGTCTTTATGAATGACTCATTGAACAATTCGCTCAAATTATTTAGTTCATATGGCTGATTCATTCAAGAATGCAACTACTGTGTGTTTCTCAGTGCAAACTTAAGGGCTTGTTCTTTTTTAATAACCCATAGACATTAATTTATGCCACTTCCACATACTATGGTTTGCTACATTCTAGTCGGCTGCAGTAAAATTGGCATTTTTGCTTCTGCTAATAAATTAATAGTCATGTCTCTCTTTAAATCAGCCATATCCCTGTAGCACTCTTAATGGAAAACATACAAGTAGCTGTGAAAATCAATGAGCTAGTGGTGAGGTTTCAGAGAGACCAGTCAGCAGCCGCTGTGCCAGATGGGTTGACTTGATGCCCGAGCTTGGATGCCAAGATCTCTGCTGATATACAAGCCTCTATGGTAAACAGGTGGCAAATTTTAGTCATTATTGCTGTCATCAGTGCAATGTAGTTCCCTCAAAGACGCTGACTATAGCATATCGGTGCTTGGCTGTGGAGCAATATTTCCTTTAAGTTTAAGGGTTTCTGGGGCAAGTCCATGAAAGCAAAGTCTCATGAGGAACTGACATCCTTCTGTGTTTACATTTATACATTAATGCTGGGTACACACTAAAAGATTTGTAAAATCTTATAAGATCTTCAAAATGTGAGAGACCACAAACATGAGGACAAAAAATCCTTTTGCTCCTATAGTGTGTGGTGTGCTGCGATGGGACGAAGACGGCACACCACACACCAACAGATTTTCAACCAGAGTCCCGACTGTGAACACGGGAAACCTCGGAAAATCTCTGGAGACTTGAGAATAAACAAGATTTTTGTACTTTTTTTTATTTCAATTTTAGAACAAAGAACATACAAGGGTAATAACATAAATTGCATATACTACAATAATAAACAGAAAACAATAACAAATAAAATAAAAAAATAAAATAAAAAAAAGCAATAAGAAAATTACATTTCCTTAAACGTATAAATATTTACAAATTATACAAAGAATAGATTTAAGACTAAGTCCCAGTCTTTGGTAATGGGAGTAAGCAATTGCTATGAGAGTGTCCAAATCCTTTTGTGCTGCGCCATGTGTTTGTTATGCTTCAGTCTTCTGTCAGCTCGCTTTCTGATTGGATATTGTTTCATTTCACGTGATAATCTGCTGATCATCTGATCGTAAATATTCAACATGTTTAACTTGATTTTAAATATTCAACATGATTCGCGATCGGGGCGCCGCCAACGTTCTTCCGAGCAGATTCAGTCACTCTTAACACACCTCACTCAACAGGAAAATCTGATAAGATAAACTTTAGAACCACCAAGATAATCAGGACATTATTGTCGGAAGGGGAGAAATTGGCCCCAAATCAGCCCGATTATCTTGTGGTGTGTACTCAGCATTAGCAGACGCTTTCATCCAAAGTAACTTACAAATGAAACAAAAGTAACTTACAAAACTGCCTCTTGTATTCGAGCAGCTAGATTGAGTACAACAGAACCAAACAGTTGCTGTATTACATTTGCCACCTGTTTACTATAGAGGCTTGTATATCAGCAGAGATCTTGAATCTTGGCATTCAAGGGTGGTGTGCTGTCTTAGTCACATCGCAGCACACCACACACTATAGGAGGCTATACATTTTTTTTATCAGTATGCTACTGTATACTACGCACTTAAAGTATCTATTCTTTTGGTGAAGAAAAAGAACACTTTTGAGTGTGTAGTGGAAGCGTTAGGCAAGCTTCGGGACATACTATCACGTCACATGACTGCGTCTTTAACAGACCGCTCTGTCGCATAGTTACACACACACACCATGTCACTGTAAACTGTCATGTCAATCATCTTGTCACAATTTCATTTAACTTTCTACCGTACTGGTGAGAAAAAAGTAGCTTGTTGATCTGCCAGTCATGGGTCTTTCATGCCGAGAACTCTACTCATATTTTCTGCATAATTATGCATTTGAATAATGATGCACTTTGGTTACTCCATGATGCTTGAAATCGCGCAAATGGCCTTGAGCTATTACCTAAATAAACTGCGTAAAGATTGTTTTCTAAAACATCATGGAGGAATAATCCCGCCATCTGCAGGACAGTTCAAAGCATTCAAATGATTCAAAGCGCGAGTAGAATCAGCGCTGAAGCGTGTTACTCGACCCGGTGACAATTTGAAAATGCTAGTGCTGGCATAAGACTCCCAAAGGTTGTGATTTTACTATATCTATATCGATGTAAAAATCTACTTTTGTAATTCACAGAATGGTTTGGAACAATCCTTCTACTTCATAGAAGAATATCCAGGAAGCTCATAGGAAAAGATTCTTGAAACATTTCAAAATAGTCTGTATCTGTGGTGCTCCAAAAAGACCCTAACAAATTCAGATGGGAGTTCGTGTATTCCTGTAGAGTGACCTAAGGAGAGTTGCTGTTCTGCTGCTGTCACCTACTGAAGCGGAAGGTGCTAGGGTGATAACTTTGACTTGACGTCTCTGTGTTAGTTTGTCAGCTCATGGGCCCCTGAACGCTTGTCAACAAGCTTGTGATTCAGTCACAAATAAGTCTCTGCCTCTGTGCAAATTAGCAATTAAACTGTGCTATATACAACTAAAAATAAAGCTTTAAAAGACGGTTGGAAACTCCTCCGGTCCATAAGAACTGCATTCAAACATGCCAAGGAAGCTTACTTCTCCCAACATCCACTCAACAGAGACAGAGAATGATTAGAATGTAAATGCACCATTTTCTTAATAATGACAGTCAAATGAACTCTACTTCTCAAAAGAGATTGCAATCAAGGCTCATGTACATAATGATAATGTATGCAATTTTAAATCATACATAGATACATGCTCAGACTTTTCACACTACCCACAAGGTCACCCTGTATCATGATAATCGTACTTACAATCTGCTCCTGTAACAGATGACAATTACAATTGAGAGATTACCTGTGCATTCTTTTTATAAGGTTTGTGACCTCCCCGTTAAGTTCTAGAAAGGTAGAAGTATAGGTCTGCATATATAATTGAGATTGAGGCAACTGTGATTACCAAATAACATTCAGTCAACACCAATAGCCTCATGGTTAGTGTGTCGACATATAGCGCAACTGCGCTCACGGTATCCCGAGTTTGATTCCCGTCTTGAGGTCTTCTACCGATCCTTCTCTTTTCCCAGCGCTTTCCTGTCATATCTCAATAAAAAAGCCCATAAAAATAACTTTTCAGAAATCACATTCAAGGCATTGTGCATTGTGTTTGTTTGATTGTCCTCTGTGTACATGAATGTATTGGTCAATTGGAAACATGTATATTAGCCACTGTTCTATATAAATGTCTGGATTGCTTATATAATTCTAAAGCACCATTAGATGGTGAAGCCAGTAAAAGTGTTCGATGCTGTTCCACACAAAGTTTTAAAACAGCATTCCAGACAGAACATATTACTGCATGAACAGTATTAGCACTGTTTTTTACTTAACAATGTTTGCAGTAAATGAGACCATGATAATATAAGCCATAATGAACTAAATTCTGTTGCATTTTGCCTGAAATATTCATTAGAAGGTTCAAACCACCGAGTGGAATGAACAATGCAGAGCATGGACCAGTGATGTGAAAGTGTGTGTTTATGTGTGCATGAGTTTTTCTTTGATCCAGCTTTGAACCAAATTGTTGCGTTGCGTGTTTGTCTACTGTAATGAGGAGGTCTTTCCATTTCAAATGATTTCAAAGAGCCCGTACTCCAAAATAAATTATGTTTGGCTAACTCTGCCTGAATCACAGGGTTACGCTTACGTGCACTTCACGTCAATTAAAACAGCATTAGTACGTGTTCTACTGCTCTCAAACTTCTTTCCCTTGCTCTATTCACCCTTTTTATTGCATTAGAGGAACATTATATAATTGCTTCTCTGAAATAAGGGCAGAAATAGAAATAAAAAAATTGAGTGAGAAAGAGAGAGAGGTTACGACAGATAGACCTTACCTTTGACATTTTAGCTCACTACTGCACATTTTCCGGACAGAGGCCTTGGACTCTATCACAGCTCATTGTTTTATATGTGTACTGCTATAGGCACATTTCTGTAACTGCTCTATTTTTCTCTCTCTCTTTTTCTCCACATCTGTCTCCCTCTGGTGCCTAGTAGCACTTGTCTTCCATTCTTTCTACTTGTATTACTCTATTTATTCTCTTAAGCATGAACTTTTGTAGTTTAGCAGTCAGTATATCATTGAAATTTGTCACTTTCTACAAATTAAAAAAGGTGAATATTTTTGTGTGCATGTCGATCATGGCAAATGTGAACTGTGATCAAGTATGGAACATTATACTCTTTCATTCTGTTTGAAAGTGCATTTAGTCTCGCACACTAGGGTTGCATGGCATGGTGATAAAAAAGTACCATAGTTTCAAATAAAAAATAAATGTACCACTGTCTACTAATAATAATAATAATTTAGGAACAATGGTTATTGTTATTATTATTTGTATTATTATTTAGCAGATTTAGATGTCTTGGGCGACAACATACTTCTACTGTGATTAGTATGAAACATTACAAACGTTTCAAAAATCTGTCAACAAGACTTTCATCATTTATTCACCTCTGGTTGAGCGAGGTGAAGCATACGGAAGGATATGTTCCTCCCATCCTCTTGCTCGTTAGAAAATGGAAACTTGAAAAGCAGTTGAGTGGCATCCTGACAGATGAATTCCCAGTAATCCGCTTCCATTCAGATCAGCATGAATATTTCATAAGAAATTAAATAAATGTTCCTTAAGCATTGTCTAACTGCTAGCTGTGCTACCTTGAGCCTTACTTATATAACATGGCATCATAGGCTGCTTTCTTCAGTCAAACCAAAGATACAATCCCTCAGATAATAGAGGTTTTATGCAGGCAGTCTTTACACATGTTCTTGGCAGCTGGTACAACTTGAAAGCAAATGAGGGAGAGAAAAATGTCAGCTTTCTTTTAGTTAAAAAAAAATGGTATAAGCAAGAAATAATCAGCCAGCCGGTCATTATTGTAAAATAAATCTGTAAGCAGAGACTTTTTTTTTGCAACGATAACCAACCGACTGAAGATGGTCCAGCTTATTGCATGACTATTCTCAAAAAGCTATAAAATAGGTATGCAGTACTGCAGTGAGTGACCAAAAATCAAGTATTCCAGAATTATTATTATTATTATTAAAATCTGCTGTTTCCAAACCAGGGTTATTATAGTTCTGTCATGACAACGCTCTGACGATTTTAGCATGGTAATGAATATGACAATGTTAATGTATTTGGTCTTGGCGGAATAGATCTGCTATGTTGCTGAATTGCTGCTGCTGTTGGTTGTTGCTGTTGTTGTAGATTATTGCTGCTGCAGGGCAAGTACATGAAATTACTACTGCTAAAACATACGCTTCTATGGTACTGTGAGTATTTAAGATATACTGCAGCTGAACAAATAGCATATCAAATAACCCATAGAAGATCTATACAAGTGGAGCTGGGGAAGGTGGAGGGTTTCAGAGGAACCATGAAAGCGCGCTGTAATATGCTCTAGTGAATGCTAACCAGCCCTTTAAATGTAAAGCAGCAAGCTATTTGGCTGTGTATTCAACATGAACCAATCAGCTTGTGCCAAGTAGTTTAACATTGTGAATATCATCAGGTTTTATTAATGACCCATCAGCCTGCGTCATCTAGAGTTTCATGACAGAACTTGGCATTTACTGTAAATACAGAGTTCTGGCATGAAACTCTAGACGGTGCATTCCGATAGGTCTAACTCAATCTGACCTAATGACATCATTATCATATGGCACAGCTGATTGGTTCTCTTCAATATTTATCTTTTCATTTAGTTTAACCTGATGCACTTAACTAAAACTGAAATAAATATTCATTAAAACTATATAGACATAAACTAAAAGAATTACAAAAATATTATTTTTTGTGGAAAAAACTAAAAACAAATTCAAAATCTTAATAAAAACTAAAACAGCACCTCAATGAAAATAAAATAACACTTCTAAAAAAAAGTTTTCCAAACACTCCCACCAAACGGGTAGTCCCGGGTCCAAACTCATGCCATTGGTTGAAGATAGCAGACATCTGCATCCACTATTTCAGATTCTTACACATGCAGGCTGCATTCACATTCTGTTTTCGGTGGTTTATAGAGCCTGGGGCTTTCACACAGACAGGTGGGTTATCTTAAGACACCTATATCAGTGATATCTGTCAGGTGACAGAGGCTGAGACATATGTGTAGCGTTTATAAGAATCACTTGCGGCAGCTTTAGGATAGTATATGTGGAAGTGCTATGGCCATAGGAGGTGGCTGTTAATGTTTTTTAGTGAAGATGTTGGTGTTAATGGTGCTGATAATAACTAGGCCTGTACATACTGTAGTAACAAGGCCAGTTCATGACACCATTGCCTTTTGTTTTACCATTTTCTGCTATTGCCTGCAAATACGTGTAGTTTCAGTGGGAAGACTGCGTTCTGCAACACAGGAAAATGTGTGTGTGGGTGAGAGTCCTGAACTCTATAAGCGTGTTGATTAAAGTTTAAGTCCCTGATATCAACCCTGCCTTCCTGAATAAATCAATCTATATACCCCAACCCACTCTTTCTCTCGCCTTCCGTATCTCCAGATCTCAGTCGAAACAACAGCAAAAAGGAGGAATACAAACTAAAACACTGACTAAGAGAAACATATGGATAAAATGCATGTGGGTTTCTTATTTCCATTCTAAATCAGTTATTTATTTGTCATAGTGGAATTAATTTGTTGACGGTGAAAGATGGATGGCTTGTTTCTTTTAGTGGACAGTGATGTATTTATGCAAAATACAATTGAGAAGAGAGAATAGTGAGAGCAGAAAAACAAAAGCTTTGCCAAAAACACAATTAAAATGCATAAATTAAAGCCATAGCCAGCAAAAGGACAGCAGATGGAAAGGCTGCTTTTATTTGTCCCAATCTGGACAGGAAATCCTTTCAGGGTTCTATTGTCTGCTGTAAGGTGCAGTATAATGACCAACGACAAAGATTAATATGGTCTCCCTGGAGCACTAATGTCAGTAATTACTGTATGCTCTTGCATCACATTTATGTTATTCTCTTTCTTATATGTAGTATATTATTTTCAAAGTGTAGAAATATAATGCATTTGTGTTAACACAATACTACGTAGCTTTTGTTAGGAACAGAACAAACCGAGTGCAATTTATTATAGCTCCAGGAAAAAGTGCTGGCTAGATTTCCCACATACAAACATATGTTGAGAACTGGAATAATCTAAATACAACGTCAAGTCTTGGTGTTTCAGGGTCGGATTAGACCTGTCTTGAGCAAAGTGATTGAAGAATACTTCCTCTCACCTAAACATTTTTGAATGAATTAAATGGAAGTGGCACTTGCCATAGTGGCTTTCCAATAGATTCCTGTTTTGATGTTGTTTTCTTCATTTGGTTGATCTTAATAGTGCTGTAATAGTAGATTGGCTACATGTATGATGCGTATTCAAGTTCCAATCCAGATGGTCTGTTGGGATTTCCAGTGACTATTTCTGAACATTACACCTGCAAACCAGTATCTGGCGACATGTCTATTGCTGTATCTAATTTAGAAGACTGCACACTCCGTAGGTTACATTCACATCATTGAGGCTGTCTCAATTGAGAAAAGTACCCATTATATTCCAAAGAAGGTAAGAAATTACAGTAATTAGGCTTAAAAAGGAAAAATGGTTACTTTTCTGAAAGGATAGGTGCGAAAATGTACAGTATGTGGCCGACAAATGCAACCTACATAGGGTTTCACTTTAAAAATGAAACACAGGTTATATAAAGTCACTGAATCATTAATTTAAATGATCCGTTCAAAAAATTGTTCAGCAACGAAACGAATCACTTAATCAAATCATGAAATTATTTGTTCAGTACCGCTGATTCATCTAGGAATGAAACATTTGATTGTGGTTATGAGTGAGTTCCCTATCAGTCAGTCACGTTCGACGTAACGTCAGAGTGACTGACTAATGGGATCTCGCCGGAGAGCCCAATCACCTTCGAGTGTTAACAAAACAAGCCAATGACAGTTGGCGCGTGCGCCAAGATTCGCGCTCACGGTGCGGGTATAAAAGGAGAGCGCGTGCAAACTAGGGATGGTACCGAAACTCGGTATTTAATCGGTCTCGGGCTAAATTATAAAGACCGGAGTATCGATAAGCTCTGACGTTAACGGTTCTGCTATCGGTACTGGAGAAATTAAGAAAACACACATACATTTATTATTGCTATATATATACACATTATCTTGCAAATTATATCCCGCCAGAGTCACCAGCTGTTTTATATGCAATAATATTCAAACTCTTGTCTATGATGCATTTTGCTATTCCCAAATCAGAAGCGCGATCGCTCACGTGGATGAGTTCAGCACGCAACATAAGCCCTGTTTATGTTAGAAGAGAGAACTAACCATTAAAACATGCTTACACTTTAGGCCTGTGGCTGTTATATTAAACTGAGTTTATTTAATGTTTTTTTAGCTTCTAAAGATTATAGCCGTGTTTCTTCTAACACAACTTCCTTCTCTTCACAGCGGCGCGCATTCGTTCCTCCTGACCAAAACTTAACATCAGAATCAGATCAATCGCCTGTCGATTGTTGTAAAATGCCGTCTTTACAGTTACTAAATTGCTGGACATGTTTGATAATGAAATGTTGGAAGTACAATCCACACGAGAGATGCTGTTCCTCAGGCTGAAGTGTGTGTGTGTGTGTGTGTGTGCAGGGCGCGGGAAGGTGTTTTATGTAGGGGTGCTGTGGGGTAGTCAATTTCTGCATATAAATATTACGCCAAATAGAAACAGAAAATCGTGCTATAGCCTACGACTTTCATGAGATCGTGTTAGACAACAATTAGCTATTTTACAAATGGGAATAGGCTACAATGAATTCATAACAATGTTTTACATTCAAGTTACATTCAAGCTTAAAACCCCTAAAATGTATAGTGAAAAGTTTTTTAAAAGCATCTGAATGCAATAAAGTAATTTTAAAGCTGTTTTAAAGCATTTGCTGCATGGATTAAAACGATAGGCCAATAAATAATTCACATCAGTCAGACAAAATTGCATTGCAACAAATCCTTTAAATTTCAAGGACAAAGATTTACATACTTTTTTTATTGAATACAATTATAAAATAAAACGCAAATTATAATCGGCCTGTTTTAGGCTTTCCTTATTTTTATATTTTAGATGGTGAGGTGACGGGAAAAATGACTCGCCATTTCCTCATTGGAGAAATATATGCATCTTAACGGATTACATAGGCTAATGAAGAGTTTTTGCTTTGCTTTGAATTATTTCGTTTTAAAGTAGTATTTTAAAGCTTTCTATAGATATATTTATCATATCTCTGAGCCAGTTTCGAGTTGCCGAGTTTCGGTTCATCATTGAAGCCTCTTGTTCAAAACCGGAAGAAAGTGCATTCTCTGTTTTCCTATTTTATAAGCACAATGTTGATATTGTGAATGCACACAAATAAAAGTAGACCCTTTACAGTTCAAAATGATATATTACTCTTACCTTTATGAGAAGAAAAAAAATCTCACGGCGTATTTTAAGTTGTTTTTACTGTAAGAAAAAAATCCTCCATGTCCTGTAAAGCTCGCTTCAGCTTCCACTCTCCACACAAACTGTTGGATATTGCACATTTATATAGGTTAAACATTTAAACTAACACTGTGATATGCTTGAACTGTTTATAGGCCTATCTATCGATTTTATTTTAGTCAAGTCTTGATGATTTGATAAGGCTAAATTAATCAAACATAGGCGATCAACTCTGATGCTGCTTGGTCGTTGCTAAAAGAAAAACATTTAACGAACAAAAATGCTCCCAAGGTTTTTCTAAATTAACTTTATGAAGAAAACCGAAACATCGTCTAATCACTTTTCCATTACATACAAAACTGAACTATTTTAGCCATAAGCTGTTTTGGGAGAAGGAAAGACTCATATCGCTGAGAACAAAAAAGTACATCCATGATATTTCCATGTTCCGCTTTTAAGCCACAACCTACAAATTCTTCAACACAATCATAGCATTCACAAACATATAAGCAAGCATTGGCAGTGCTGCGTGCGTGATTTGACAGGATGTGCGCAACGTGCGCATCAAATAGCCCTGCATCAGTTTAATAACTTTGATAACTTTAATTCTTACAACTGTTAAATTAATGGGCAAATGGTAAATATGTCGAAGATCACATAGAAATAGATAGCAAAATAGCCAATGTAAACTAAATGTTATAAACATCGGAGCAACCATATACATTTTTAAATTAATCTTTATTATAACAAATTTAGCCTATATATTTTTTTTATTCACAACAGTTTACAGTTGCCCACAGAAAAAACAGGGGTGCTGCAGCACTCTCAGTACTGTTCCGCCGCCTGTGTGTGTGTGTGTTTGCGCGTGTGTGTGTGTGTGTGCGTGTGTGTGTGTGTGAGTGCGTGTGTGTGTGAGTGTGCGTGTGTGTGTGCGTGTGCGTGTGCGTGTGTGTGTTTTGCGCGCGCGTGTGTGTGTGTGTACGTGAGCGCGCTCAAGCTTGGGCGCGTCAAACGATCAAATACACACACAATAAATGGTATATTTGTCAGTTTGTTTAACTTTGTTTGTTTGTTCATGTTCTTACTCTATCTTATCTTATGTATATAAAACACAAAAAATGCCTGCACACTGCTGCATTTACAAATTGATGTTTTATATTTATTTAATGAAATATTTATTTAACATCTCAGAATATAAAGCCATGTTAATTAAGCTGCTAATCTATCATAGAAATATATATTTCATACATATGTGTGTATGTATGTATGTATGTATATATGTATGTATATATATATATATATATAAATAACAAAAAGTACCGATAAGAATACCGTTAAAGCACCGGACCGATAAGCAGTATCGATAAGAGTAGTAGTACCGTTAAAACCTTAACGATACCCATCCCTAGTGCAAACGCACATCAGCTTTTCGCTTCGGAGCCGAGCCATTGCAGTCTCCAGAGTGTCTGCAAGACAAGCAAGCGTTGGTGTTACGGCGCGTCAGCGGAGGTCGCTGTCCAGTGCTGATTCTTTCAAAGAAAAAGACGGTCACGCTGCTACCTCCCCTCGGCGCTTCAGCGCTCCTAAAAGGGAGACTTTTTCACAAAAAGAGCAATCTAAAAGAGCTCCACGAGTGACGGGCGTCTTTTTAAAGATGGCTTCCCGCTCGTGCGTTTCTGGATGTGGTCGTTTCCTGACTTCATCTGATGGTCACGATCGCTGCCCCTCGTGCTTGGGCTTTAAGCACGCTGAGGCAGCGCTCGTGGATGAGTCATGTTCTCACTGCGGGAACATGACCATGGCGATGTTGCGTTCCAGATACCTCCTCGCTAGACGGGGGGGTATCCCCCTTGCTCTGCCCCGTTCTAGTTCCTCCGGCCGGAGGACTACTTCGGCTCAGGGCCAGGGTGATCTGAGGATTACAGTGAGAGCTTCCCCGTCGAGTACGCCTCCGCGGGCCTCTCACTCCTCCAGCACATCGCACCGTCTGGGGTTCCCGGATGAGTATGCGGGGTCCTCGGACAGGGCGGGGCCCAGCATCTCATTCGGTGCCCCAGCAGATGACGGGTTATCGATCACTGCATCGGGGGATGAGCTAGGTTCTGGAGAGGACGATTCGGCTGCGCTGCCTCCGTCAGGAAGAGTAGCGTTGCCCGAGTCAGATCCAGAACTGACCGCTATGCTTTCCGGGCTGCTGAGAGCATCGGGCTGCACTATAGGCGTCCGCCTTCTCCCGGCGCCAAGGCTGGATGATTGGTTCCTGGGGGCGCAGGCGAGCGTCGCAACCGCCTCCGGTTCCTTTCTTCCGGAAGTGCATGAGGAGGTGACTAGGTCATGGAAGGCACCTTTTCTGCCCGAAACAGGCCTAGTGCCTCCTCCGTCCTCACCACCCTCGACGGAGCGGCCCAGGGTATGTGGAGGTCCCCCAGTCGAGCGCCATTGCGATGCAGCTCTGCCCGCAGGCGCTGCCGCCTGGAGGGTAATCCACGCCTTCCGTCCAGGGCCTGTAAGTTCTCGTCCCGCTTTAACGGCCAAGGCTTACGGTGCTGCTGGACAGGCCGCTCGCCCTGCACGCCATGGCCCTCCTGCAGGTCCACCAGGCCAAGGCATTAAAACAGCTGCACGAGGGTGATGCTGACCCAGGTGTGATGCAGGAACTGCGCTGGCGACGGACCTCGCACTAAGGGCGGCGAAAGTCACGGCGCGGGCCCTGGGTCAGGCGATGTCCACATTAGTGGTCCAGGGCGCCACCTGTGGCTGACCTGGCGGATATGAGGGAGTCCGACAAGCACCGCTTCTTGGACTCCCGATCTCCCAGGCCGGCCTATTCGGCGAAGCGGTGGAGGACTTGCCCAACAGTTCTCCGCCGCACAGAAGCAAACGGAGGCGTTTCGACACATCCTGCCCGGCGGTCCGCTGCTGTCTCCACCCACCGCCGGCTGCAGCCTCCGTCTGCTCGTCGCCGGCGCCCTCCTGCTGCCTCCACCTCCGCTCCAGCTCGGCCACAACAGCAGCCTGCACCACGGCCGCAGCGTGGAGCTGGCCGCAGGAGACCGGCGCGGCCCGCCTCCGCCCCTGCCAAGCCCGTGAGCGCCAGGGCAGGCGGCGTCCCTGAGCAGGCGACCGAGCCTTTGGATCCTGCTCTTCAGGAGATGGTGACTGCACCACTCCTTCCCCGGAGGAGGGCCGGGTGGAGATCTTTTTGTTCTGTTCCGCCACTGACCCCGGGTCAGTGGTACCCAAAACTTCAATAAAGAGCAGTTTCCTTTTCCTCCGGGTCCCAAGAGGCGAGGATGGCAGTGTACGAGACCTCGTCTCCACACTCCCATCTCTCTTCGCCAGTGGGCAGCAGGGTCCGGTCCGAGAGCGATGCCTTCTCCCGCGATCCCCTGCCCAACTATGGAGCCAGGTCAGTGTCACACCACACTCAGACCCCACTTGAGAGACGCACTGCCTTCGAGTCGGGCCCCTGTGCTCCATTTCGCTGCCCACCGTGCGTCTAGTGACTCCCTGGTCCCGCTTGCACGGGTCCCTGGGGGCCTGGCTAGCTCCTCCCAGGCCGTCTCGCTGGCTCCTGAGGACTCCCCAAGTTCAGGGGCATTGGTTCACCTCAGTGTTGAGCAAGGATGCCCCTGTCGCAGAAGTCGCGGTCCTACTGGCGCGCGATAGAGCCGGTCCCTCCAGCCGAGATGAAGTCAGGGTTCTACAGCCCTACTTCCCAAGAAAGGCGGTGGGTTACGACCAATCCTGGACCTGCGTTCTGAATCGGGCCCTTCACAAGCTCCCGTTCAGGATGTTGACGCAGCGCATCTTTCAATGTCCGTCCCTCGATTGGTTTGCAGCAATCGACCTGAAGGACGCCTACTTCCATGTCTCGATCCTCCCTCGACACAGACCGTTTCTCCGCTTTGCGTTCGAGGGGCGAGCATACCAGTACAAGGCCCTTCCCTTCGGGCTATCCCTGTCGCCTCGTGTCTTCACCAAGGTCGTAGAAGCCGCCCTTGTACCGTTAAGGGAAGCAGGCATTCAGATCCTCAACTACCTCGACGACTGGCTCATTCTGGCCCAGTCTCGAGCACTGTTGTCGCGAACACAGGGATATGGTGCTCAGTCACCTCAGCCGGTTGGGACTTCAGGTCAACCGAGAAAAGAGCAAACTCTCCCCTATGCAGAGGATCTCTTTTCTCGGCATGGAGTTGGACTCGGTCAACCTCACAGCACGTCTCTCAGAGGAGCGTGCTCAGTCAATGCTGAGATGCCTGGAGTCTCTCCAGCACAAGAGGGCGGTTCCACTGAAACATTTTCAGAGGCTCCTGGGGCATATGGCATCCTCAGCCGCTATCACGCCGGATTGCTTCATATGAGACCGCTTCAGCGTTGGCTTCCACGACCGAGTCCCGAGATGGGCATGGCGCCACGGCACATACCGGGTCTCACTCACCCGTCCTGCCGTCGCACCTTCAGCCCATGGTCGGACCTTGCTTTCTTCGGGCAGGAGTTCCCCTAGAGCAAGTATCCAGGCATGTTGTTGTTTCAACAGACGCCTCTGCCACGGGCTGGGGGCCATGTGCAACGGGCACGCAGCGCGGGGCTCTGGACAGGGCCCCAGCTGCAGTGGCATATCAATTGCCTCGAGTTGCTGGCAGTATGGCTTGCTCTGCGCCGCTTCAGAACGCTGCTACGAGAAGCATATACTGGTCCGCTTCGGACAACACTGCGACCGTTGCGTACATCAACCACCAGGCGGTCACGCTCCCGTCGCATGTCGCAACTTCGCCCGCCATCTCCTCCTTTGGAGTCAGAAGCATCTGAGGTCGCTCGCCGTTCATGTCCCAGGCGAGCTCAATCGTGCAGCCGACGAGCTCTCACGTCCAGCACGCCCTTCCGGGAGAATGGCGACTCCACCCGAGGTACTCCAGCTGATTTGGAGGCGCGGGACGCTCAGGTGAACCTGTTTGCCTCCCGGACACGTCTCACTGCCAGTTGTTTTTCTCCCTGTCCGAGGGGACCCTCGGTACAGATGCACTGGCATGCAGCTGGCCTCGGGGCTTACGCAAATATCGTTTCCCCAGTGAGCCTTCTCGCACAGACCCTGTGCAAGGTCAGGGAGGACGAGGAGCAAGTCCTCTTGGTTGCGCCTTACTGGCCCAATCGGACGTGGTTCCCAGAACTGATGCTCCTCGCGACAGCCCCTCCTTGGCAAATTCCTCTGAGGAGGGATCTACTTTCTCAGAGAGGGGCACCTCTGGCACCCGCGCCCAGACTTGTGGAATCTCCACGTATGGTCCTTGGACGGGGCGGAGGTTCTAAGTGGGCTACCTCCAGCGGTAGTAAACACTATCACTTCTGCCAGGGCCCTGTCTACGAGACAGGCCTACAGGCTGAAGTGGAACCTGTTCGTCGATTGGTGTTCTCCCGCGGAGGACCCCGTAGATGCCCGATCGCAGTCGTGCTTTCTTTCCTGCAGGATGGGTTGGAGCCAAGGCTGTCTCCCTCCACCCTCAAAGTGTATGTTGCCGCTATTGCCGCACATCACGATGCAGTAGACGGTAAGTCTCTGGGAAACACGACCTGGTCATCAGGTTCCTCAGAGGGCAAGGAGGCTAAATCCTCCGCGCCCTCACCTGGTACCCTCTTGGGATCTCCCCTCGGTCCTGTCGGCCTTGAGGGGGCCCCCTTTGAGCCTCTGCAGTCAGTAGAGCTTAAGTTTCTGTCTCTGAAGACAGTGCTCCTCTCGGCATTGGCCACAGTCAAGAGGGTAGGGGACCTGCAAGCATTTTCGGTCGACGATTCGTGCCTAGAATTCGGGCCGGCTGACTCTCACGTTGTCCTGAGACCCCGGCCTGGATATGTGCCCAAAGTTCCCACCATGCCCTTCAGGGACCAGGTGGTGAACTTGCAAGCGCTGCCCCGGGAGGAGGCAGACCCAGCCATTGCTCTGCTCTGTCCCGTTCGTGCCTTGCGCATCTATGTGGACCGCACGCAGAGCTTCAGGACCTCAGATCAGCTCTTTGTCTGCTTGGGAGGACAGCAGAAGGAAGAGCTGTCTCCAAACAAAGACTCGCCCACTGGATAGTGGAGGCTATAGTCTTGGCCTATCAGGCCCGGCGCTTACCGTGCCCCTTGGTGTGAGAGCACACTCTACGAGGCGTTGCTTCCTCTTGGGCTCTGTACGAGGCGCCTCAATAGCAGACATTTGTAAAGCTGCCGGCTGGGCGACACCTAATACGTTTGCGAGGTTTTACAATCTCCGTATAGAGCCAGTGTCCTCCGTGTACTTGTCTCGGATGGCCAGTAACACTGGAAACCCGCTCGGTGTCAATCACGCTTGCTGCGCCATTCCCCTCGGACCGGATACGGCGCTTTGTTGCTTCTCAGTTCAGTTCCCCACGGCGAACCCTGTTGAAGTTCCTCCCGCACCGGCAGTCAGGTGTGGCGGAGCACCAGACGCCAGGTCCAGTACTCGACGTTGCCCAAGGTCAACCTGTGCTGGGCTAGGTGCCCGTGTGTGTAGTGATTCCCCTTTGGTGATCCCACATGTGTATTCTTCCACGATGCGGCTCCCCTTGGTGAGCCCGTGTCTTCCCTGGCAGAAACCTTCTGCCCACTCTGCTGTAGCTATCTCACCCCAGGCGGGCTGGGTCTACCTCAGAGACTCCCGTATGTAGTACTGCCCTCGGCCAGTCCATATGTGTAATCTCCACATGATACCTCCTTATGCGGGATGTGGCTCGTGGCGTTTCCCCTACTTGGGAGTGCACGCTTTCCCAGTGTTATTCTACCCACTGAGCGGAACAGCAGTGGCGGTTATCTCTGCCTAAACCCTGTCCTATCTTCCATCCCAGCTGGTGTGGGGGACTTGCCGGCTTCTGCAGAGCACTGGAGGGGTCAGCAATAGTGGCGTTTTCAAGGGATCCCATTAGTCAGTCACTCTGACGTTCGTCGAACGTGACTGACTGATAGGAACGCCTCGGTTACTTGCGTAACCCCGTTCCTGAAGGAGGGAACGGAGACGTAACGCCCCGTCGCCATAGTTGCTGTACCACCGCTGTACGGCCGGGCACAGTCTCGGCTCCTCAGCGAAAAAACTGATGTCGCTTGCACGCGCTCTCCTTTATACCCGCACCGCTGGCGGAGTGCGTGGCGAACACGCACGCCAACTGTCATTGGCTTGTTTTGTTAACACTCGAAGGTGATTGGGCTCTCGGCGAGATCCCATTAGTCAGTCACTCTGACGTTACGTCTCCGTTCCCTCCTTCAGGGAACGGGGGTTACGCAAGTAACCGAGACGTTATTGATTCAATTTGCTTATCCATTCAAAACGATTCATTTATGAATGAAAAACCACCAACCGTGTGTTGCTCTGAGATGTGCAGTGGTTCTGGTGTGTAGGGATTTGTTTGGAACTATTTCCTTTGGTGGAACAAGGTACATGTAATCATTAATGTGTAATGTTGTGTTGTCATATGTGTTTTCTTTATAAAGGCAGTTTTCGTGTACACCAACAAAATCAGAGAAGACCAACTGTTTGTGTTTACATTATTGTCTGACAATGATGCAACAAGTGTACAAGAGGATTCCTCTTCACATCAAAGCGCCTGAGGTCTTGTTTGTTTGCTTTGCCATCAATTTTAATGAACGAAGACACTTATTAAAGACTCAGGTTAGGGCCTAAATATAAACACTTGATGTGTATGTAATAGAGCATGCACCACATGGGAAATAATAGATTTCCATATTAGCATGTTATTAAGCACATCTAATATTTACTAGATAAAATAATCATTTACACTATACAGTTTTTATTGATAATTTGACATCTTTAATGAAATCTATATTATAATGAGCATTTCTATTAACTTAACACTTTAGTTTAGTGACCAATTCTCACTATAATAACTAGTTGCTTTTTGGCATGCCTATTATTAACATATTGGCTGTTTATTAGAAATTATAAAGCACATATTCTGCATCCCTAATCCTACCCAATACCTAAACTACCTTACTAACTATTAATAGCAGCAAATGTGAGTTTGAGGCAAAATTCATATTTAAGAGAATTGGACATTAAAATAAAGTGACCCAACTCAACGTTTTGTATGTAATTTTAGTTAATTTTTATACAGAGCTTGCAATATTTGTACTTAATTTGGCTAAAAGTGCTTTATGTGGCAGCATAATAAAGTTTCTTACCATCTAAAACAGGCTTTTGCGTCAGGAACACAGCTGTGATGCCATAAATTACCGCCTCTGTATCACTCAGTAGGTTTTGGAACGGAGCCGTTGAGATAGTTATAAATATTAAAGATGACAAGCAACCCAAAACAAGAGCTAATGCCGAATTTTCTCCCTCAAACATAGCAAACACTAACAACATTGATTTTGTCTGAATCATCAATGACGAAAAAAGACCTTGCAAGTCTTGAGAAATCAATCCATGACACATCAATTCCACTGTCTTTTAGCACAACAACATTTGCAAAAACCTCTCCAGTTTACTCACATTGCTAGACAAATGACAGTACACTGAGGATTTTGCTAATAGAGTTTTTTCCCCCCAAAGGAAATGACTTATTGATCAATTTAGCATGCTAATCGCTAACACCCTAATAAACTCAACCTGCATTGTGCTCAAGTAAATGAGCTGTGTGCTATGATCATCCATCTCTCTACATTGCTTCACAGATAAAAGTTCTAGGACATACTGTTTAAACAGAGCTTCATATCATATCGGTTGAGCATTCAACTGGTTACAGTGTGGCTCTCTGTCATCTCTAGTATACAAGGGTTAAAAGACCCTCTTAAAAACCCTCTTGTTTTTTTTTTTACAGTATTTTTTTCGTGTCACATCACTCCACGTCCAGTGTAGCCAGGCATCCAAAATCATATACTGTATAGTACACGCAGGTACTCCATTCGTTTTGAAACTTGCTTTGCAATGGTTAAATAAGTTTGTTCTATATGGTATGATAGTGTGGTATGAATGAAATTCAGGATGTAATACATCTGTCATGTTTTACTATCATGGGACCCAGGGCCGGCCCAGGCTCTGTTGGTGCCCTTGGTGAGATTTTAGATTTCTGAACCCCCCCCGCTAAAAACATATTATATCTATACATCAGGTATTTCTTTAAGACTGCAAGGAAGCTCAGCTTCCCTATAATTGTCAAAAATGAATGGTCAAATATATGTACTATTATGTTAACATTTTATTGACTAAAAATGCGTTAAACATTTCATCTCGAACGAAAACAATTTCATCAGAATCAGCTACTTAGTCGGTTACTCTTTTTCTCATTCATTCCCCTTCTTTGTGTCTTACTCTGCCTTGTGCCAATAATTTTGACTTCAATGGGGCTGTTTAGAAAACAGTTTAAGAGCACATAGAAACAAGACGGTCATTGGATAATGCTGCGATTATGTCTACGCCCACGGACGCTCAGTGTTTCTGGGATGAATGGAAGTCGGACTCACCTCCTGCGTGATGATTGGAGGGTCTGTCATCTCTTTTAATCCACTTTTACCGTCCTCAGCAGAACGCTCGTTTTTGGGGTCGACAGCTTATAAAAAGACAGTTTTTAGCTTGTTTGCTATACACATTGTCACATATCAGCTTTTAGACATTTTTTTTTTTTTTTTTTTATAAATAAATGACAAGCATTTTGTTATTTTTTTCTTCTGTATGCAAAGATTGACTGGAACTCACTGAAGTTGGGCGTGGTCTTCAGATTATGATGTATCACTCTGTGTCTCCATTTCCAACTCAGTCCCATCTGGATTTTGCATGTGGCATCCAGCATGACAAACTGCTGCAACCTTCATCGTTATATTTCACACAATTTCAATTCATTGTTTCAGTTTAACATTATTTAAATTTTGTTCGAGTTAAATATATGATATATATATTAGATAGTTTGTTCATTAATTCATATAGTCTGAACTAGCCAGCTAGCAAACTGCACAGCAGGTGTACTTGAAAGAAAAAAACTTTCATGCGGCTCAAGTCCCCCAGTCGTTTTGGGCCAAGGCCGTTTAAGCAGCCTAGCTCTATGCTGGCCATTGAGAGGATCTACCTGGTCAAGTCACAAATCTTCAACCGCCATGGGATAGTAAGGACAGGGTTACCATCAGATGTGCATTTTCTTGAAAAGGAATCGTAGCAGAATTTACATATAAATAAATGGTTACAATTTTTATGATTTAGGACTAAATGACTTCCCCTCTTTAAAAGATCAGCAGCCGCCACTGCTATACATTTATTTTAAAGAAAATAAAGCTAAATTAAATAAGCAGTTAACTCAAGCAAAAAGGTTCCACAGTGTCAGTATTGCCAGTTAAGATGATCTAAAAAGGCTATTTCAAAATACTACATAAACATCACGGGCTATACAGTTGTTAACTCTTTTTTTTCTGCTCCCCTTCTTTGTGTCTTTTCTTGCCTTGTGCCAATAATTTAGTTTTTTCACCCATTGTTTAGAAATGATAGTTTAAGAGCACATAAATTGCAAAACTATTCAATGTATTTCAAGAGGCTTTTCTAATGGATTATAATTACGTCAGTACGCAGAAAGTGTTTAGACTCTGGCAGCCAATCAACTAGGTTGGCTGATGGGGATTTTCAAGTTGTTTATTTGCAGAGTTGATATCACTGTAGCAGGTCAAAGGATCGACACTAGTATACTTGCCATAAGTGACATTTGACGTCACTGGTGTACACAACAGAAACATTAGACATTAAGTTTATAAAATTATGCCTTAATTTTAGCTTTTCGTCAGCTTTTTTGGAAAGAAAGGCAGCATTTTGTTATTTTTTTTCTTCTGTATGTGATTGACTGGAACTCACTGAAGTTGGAATTGGGACATTTCAATTCAGATGTTCCCTTTTCCAACCTTGTCTGGTTCGTGGCATCCAGCATGACATGTTGTCAAATCTTGTAATTTTTAATTGATTTCAATTTAATTTTAACATTATTTAAATTTGTTCGATATCAATAATGACAACATTTTCATTTTGGGATTTGGAGTACATTTTTAAAATATGCTGTGGATCTTCTGCAGTGAATGGGGCATCTGAATGAGGGCGTACTTCCAAAAAAAAACTTTCATGCGGCGCTCCCCCAGTCGTTTTGCGCCCTAGGCCTAGGCAACTGCCTATGCCAAGCTATGCCACGGGCCGGCTCTGATCGGATCTACCAACAAGCATTCACAAATCTTCAACCGTGACCTCACGGGATAGTAAGAAGGTCCATCAGATGTGCCCTTCAGAATCTCGCTGGAAGTTGTAAGTCAGTGGTTACTTTATGTGTAATGTTTTATGACTATGAATTTGGACATTCTACTTGATTCACATACCTTTTTTTTGCCTACAATGCAGTATGGAAGTAGGCATATTTGGACACCGAGTATGATTATATAATGAGTTTTCGTGCTTTTGTTGTGTTGTGCCAGTCATGTGTAGACAGGGTGTTATTCTATCTCCTTTTCATTCACTTTTCTGTTCCTCTGTTCCATGCAAATTTTATTTATTTTTTTGTGTGTGTGTGTGCATGTCCTTAGTGACGATTTTGCCATTTATTTATATTCAATGTATTTCAAGAGGCTTTTCTATTGTGGCTGAAATGGCGTAATTTGCTTTTTCCAGACTCTGGCAAGCCACTAGTGCTAATAGGTTGGCTGATGGGGCTTTCAAGTTGTTTATTTGCAGAGTTGAATCACTGTAGCAGGTCAAAGGAAGACACTAGTATACTTGCCATAAGTGACACTGTTGTAGGGGTGGTGTACACACAGAATACGCTGTTGTGCAAAATAAAAGGTGGGTGCAATCTAACAAAACACAACAGAGCACAGGGATCTTTTCTCCAGTTGTCCATAATTACCACAATACATCAAACATTGCAACAGACAAATGTTACAAACTACAGTAAACCCTTGAAAGGCTAGTCCCACCCCACAGATTTTTCTGATTTGTGAAGGAATAGTTCACCAAAATATTATAATTTGCTGAAAATATACACCCAAAGATGTACATGAGTTTGTTTTTCATCAGAACAGATTTAGATACATTTTGCATTACGTCTCTTGCTCACCTGTGGATCCTCTGCAGTGAATGGGTGCCATCTGAATGAGAGTCAAAGCATCACAATAATCCACAAGTAGTTGACATGAGTCCAGTCAATCAATTACTGTCTTGTGAAGAGAATTATCCATCATTAAGGCATTTTAACTTGAACATATTGCAATATGAGTCCATAATCTATAATCGTGTTTCCTCCAGTAAAAAAGTCCATTCCCTGTTGTCCTCTTACATCTAAATCCACTGAACTGTGTTAGACTTGTAAAGGGTGCTTAATCTTTGCGTATTTCTTTCCTGATTCAGACTTGTCACTGGAGAAAGCAATATTGGACAGATGTCTCTTGATGGAGGAGCTTTGAAATGTAAAACATCTTAATGATGAATTTGTGTATTGCAAACAGACGGTGTTTCGCAATAATTGATGGACTGGAATTGGGATTACTTGTAGATTATTGTGATGTGTCTATCAGTTTTGTCTGTGTAGACTCTCATTCTGATGGCACCCATTCGATACAGTGGATCGGGTGATAAGGCAGTGGTGTCATGTTCCAATGAAGTAACAAACTCAGCTACATCTTGGATGGCTTTAGTGTGAATAAATGTTCAGCAAATGTTCCTTTTCGGATGAACTATTCATTTAAAGTAATGCCAGTTAAGCAGATGTTTATTACTTTTCTAAGCCATCAGGCACACAGATGGTAAAAATGATAAAACATATTAAATAATCTCCATACATTGAGAAGCCATATCTTTAATGGGAAAATACCACTCAAGATTGAAACAAAATCTATTTGAAACCAAAATGGATGCATAATTAATCTGAAAAATGATGAGACTATGCAGCGAATATGTAAACAGACCAACCCTAAAATGCCTGCGAATGCTAGAATGTATCACGTGCATACGCCTATAGAAAATACCTGTCTACAAGTGTCTTTTCAAACAAGCTTGCCGCAGAGAAGGAAAGGTCAGCTATGATTATATTATGAGCCATAACCTGTCGATATGAGATCCAAGAGATTTGTTTCTCCCTCTCGCTTCCATTCACTCTCTTGTTTGCATTTCCTTGTTTGTGCCTGTTGTGGTGCATAAGTAAATAAGTAAAGTGCAGGCTTTTAGAACCTCTCACGCAAACTCATTTTCAAAGTGCCGTTGCATCCTGCCAGAATGCAGGGGACTTTAAATGACTGACTATAAATTAGTAGATTATTGTTGCTTTTATTGTGGCCTGGAAACCAGAGTCAGAGTTACTCTACCAGTGTTTCTTTGTTCTGATGGCAGACATGAAGTGTTTCATATGCAGAGGGAGCTGCTGAAAGAGAGGACAAGGTGTCGAGCTCTAGAGGATGAGCTTGGCAATCCCTTGAATGTACACCGCTGGAGAAAACTAGAGGTATGGGCTTGCATTGGCCTGTTACAGAAACAGTTATATGAATAACGCAGTCTTCCAAAATAGTTTGATTTTGCTTTCTTTGTAGGCGAGTGATCCAAGCGGCTTTGAACTGATTCAGAAGATTCATTCTCTTCAGCGGAGACTGATAGCGAAGACTCAGGAGGTTGTGGAGAAAGAGCTTATGCTACAGGTGAGATGATTCTCTAACTGGTGCTAGTCTCCGCCTCGCCAATCACTGTCCTACCACAGATTCATATCATTAGTTGAAGCTCAAATGTCAGACTGCGCATAGAAAATAGAGAAATACCAATTATATACACTACTGTTCAAATATTTGGGGTCAAGAGGTATATTTATTTATGCATTTAGTCATGCATGTTTCTTACAAGTGACAGTAAACATGTTTATAATATATAATGCTGTTCTTTTATTCATCAAAGAATAAAATATATATATTTTTGCACAAAAAATATTAATCAGCACAACTATTTTAAACTTTGATATTTAAAAAAACCCTGAAAATTCAGCTTTGTCATCACAGGTGAAATAAAACAGTTTACATTTATTATTATGTTTATTTAAATTAAAATAATATTTCACTACATAATTTTTACTTTTTCTCAATTTCTTAAATCTTAGAAAAGAAGAAACCAAATGTATTTTTGAATTATTTCTAATATTGTTTTTCTCTGTTCTTCAGTTGTATATGAATATATATGCCTTAAGGAAATTTAAACATTATCTAAAAGTAATACAGATTGTGCTACTTTTATATTGTGATATTTATTGTTAGTTTACTGAATAACATTTATTTTATTTTTATTCTGTGCCTTTAGCACTTTTGTACAAAGCGCCACATATTTCCACATAATCAGAATGTCCACCATTAGTTTTACTCTTCCTCTGCGCCTTGCTTGTTCCATTATTACACATTTTGACTAATTTGATTATGCTTTCAGCTCCTAATACAGTAAAGTACTCTTTACTTTTACCATATTAAAATCCATTCCACAGAATTCTGCAGATTCTGTCTGGACTGATAATTAGTGATTTTAGTACTGTATCCGAGAGACATATTTTAATGTCCTCCTTGCCATTCAATTCAATAATATACAACAAGCAGAGTCTATCATTTATACGTTTAGCCATACATTACTTGCATTATAGTCTAGAACTAGTAATTGTCCCCTCTTTGTCCTTGTGTGTGGTCTAGTATGCAGCCCTCTATTATCTGTAATGAAGTGGTCCGTGCTGTTCATTGCTCAGACTAGAAACAAATGTGATTTCTCAGAAGCAGCAGGTGCTCGAGTAGAGCAACGTTTGTTTACATAAATGCACTTGGAATCTCTGATTAGGTTATGAATGGAGAGATAGAGAGAGGTGCTGGGTAACTTTTTATGCTTTCATGATTCTATATTTGAGATTTTTCATTGGGTTTGTTTGTTTGAAGATCATAATGGTGGCTCCAAAGCAACTAACCAGAATCTTTATAGAACTGAGAGAGGGGGGGGGAAATACGATGAAATAGTTCACAGTTTGTCTGAAAGAGACAGACAAAATGTTCTCAGAGTAACTGTCCACTTTACTTTCACCATTACGAGATGGGTAGACATGGGCTGTGATGTTCAGTTGGATGGTGTTAAGAGTTTTTCTCACTTTGGATCCTCAGCTCAGATGCAGTGGAAATGATAAAATGGGCTTTCAAAATGCCATTAACATCAGACAGACAGCCAGTTTAAAAAGGTTCCTTTCACTGCCTGTATCAAATGAAGCTTAACAGACTGGATTACAATCTTAGGATATGAGCAGTCGTTTCAGGCATCAGATCGTATCAAATCATCACTAGATTCACCTTTTCTTCCTAAACTCAATTCAGAACACACTGTTGATATTTACACAAGCTGTGGTGGAGAGTATAATAGTGTGCCACATTATTTCTATTGGACAAACCTTTTAGGCTATACCAGAGCCATGCAGTCTTTCATTTCAAAGGGTAAATATATGTACACAATAAGATTAACGTCTTTGCCAATTGCATTGTTGCTCATTGTATTTTTATTACATATTTTCTTAGCATTTTGCACCCATCAAGGTAAATGTCTCTTAAATGATTTTTTCTGGTAATATAATTTTATAATGGAGAAAAAACAAACTTGTATCAAGTTAGAAGAAAAAGTTTTCAGCATCATTACTCCAGTCTTCAGTGTCACATGATCCTTCAGAAATCATTCAGATATGCTGATTTGCTGCTCAAGAAACATTTATTATCATTATTATTTTCAGTGTTGAAAATGGTTGTGCTGCCTAATATTTTGTGATATATTTTCATGATTCCTTGATGAATATATTAAAATGGAATGCTTTTGTAACATTATAAATGTTTTACTTCCACTTTTGATCAATTTAATTAATCCTTGCTGCATACAATAATTTATTACTTTAAAAAATATATACCCTAAAACTTCAGAATGATGAAAGAAAAGTCTTTAAAATATTCTAGTCTCAATGTGCTGCTGTATGGTTTGGAAACATGTTGTCTTTGTGCAATTCTGTTTGATGCAGCTATGAACTTCTTTTAAATGAACCAGCATTGTGTGATTTCTCACAACTTCAGTTCCAATCTGAAAATCACTGAATATGTCGAAGGACTGCAGATGAAATGAACCCGTCTTCGAGGGAACATTGGGATGCAGTGCTAATTAGTTTAAAGCTGACTGCCTTACAACACCCCTATAACTCATTGTGTAATTATGAAGCTGCTCAGCTCGGCTCTGTGCATCCGCTCGAGCGCTGTGTGAGTCTTGAGCTGCCTTTGATGCCTTTTAAAGCAGCCCCACCACAGTTGTCAGACAGTAGGGCATTGTTGTATTGTTTTGTAGCTGTTTGCAGTGAAAATTGTGACAGCGTGTACAATATAGCACCGTTTAGGACACAATAACAAAAAGCCATTGCAGTCAAGACAATGCTCCACTTCTGTAGACGGAGGACACTGGTGATTCAGAAACGATGCGAGACAGGCTCCGTTTTGAATATAATACCCATTATAGATCTTGAAGTATTCATAATGCAGCACTTTATGGCAAACAAAGAGCAGGCGCTGTTTTTCACACAGATACAGACTCTAATTGTCGCATTATTTGTGTTGAGGCAGTCCGATAATAAAAGAGGCACAGAACATATCATGTCAGTTAATATTCGTGCAGCCGAATCTGGACAGACGATTAGCGGTTAACTATTTATTCATGCATGGTGGCGCAAGATATGGCCCTGTGGCTTACCAAATTACCAACTGAGGTATGACAGGAAGGTCTGTTTTACCTGCAACAAACAGCGGAGTTTATTACGCCCTACAGTTAATGTAACATAACACTGTAAGAGAAAGGTCTGCGACAGGTTTGCATCGGGTGGCATAGAGTTAGATTGAGTTTTAAAAGAGAAAGGAAGATGATATAGTATCGCAGGAGATCCAGCACTCAGAGAAATCTTGTGACCTCTTATTTCCAAAGCGCCGATGCATGAACACTTCCTGTCTTTCAAACGCTATACTTCAGTGCTAACTCTCTCGCTGCTTACACGCACACATCTGTTTGGTGCACACTACTATGAGCTTTGTTAAGCGCCATGGACACGATAAGAACTTCTGGTATTTATGGTGATTCCTCAAAATAATTAAGAGCCAGTTTCTGAATCATTTCTTCAAGGTGATTTTGTTTTGAGAGTTAGAGATCTGCACGGGCTCAAAACTGAAGCCCGAACCCGGCCCGTACCCGAGATCGTCTGACCCAACCCGACCCGACCCGAGCGGCACAGTTAAATTTAAAGCCCGAACCCGACCCGAAATCCCCCCCCCCCCCCCCAACAACGAATAACAAAAAAAAAGGAAAAGGGTTGCATTTCACGATTGCATGCAAAGAAACGGATTAATCAAGGGTCTGACATTTCACAAACATTTACCAGTTATGAAAGTTTGTGAACATCAGGTGCAGCGGTCATACATTTTGCCGAGTTTATGAATTTTGTATGGACAAGAAGATGATGACCGTGCAAATTATGGTCATTTTTTGTCAGTTAAGGCTCGTTAGCATTCTGTCTACTTTAAATCAGACATAAGATCTTAAATAAGATTGTATTTATTTGAATGAATTAATCATTTATTTGAGAGAGAGAGAGAGAGAGAGAGAGAGACCAAGCGAGCGAGCGAGCGAGCGACCGAGAAAAGTTGCGCGTGCATGTGAACCTGCGTCTGCGCGTCTCTCTCTACAAGCAATGAGGCTTAGTTACTTCAAAAACAGCGATTTTGCCGCCTAATTGCAGATAAATATAATGTTGTGACTTGCGAGTCAGTAGCCTGTCGAAGCTATTATACTAATAAAAGTGTCCGTGCTGTTTGTGCGCGATCTCTGATATGTGTGTGCGTGCGTCTATGAAAGCAGCAAAGCCTCTGCATATAGTTTTGGTTTAGCTACAAACCCGAACCCGACCCGACCCGAAGCTATCCATTAAATATTAACCCGAAACCCGACCCGAAACCCGACAGTATCTCGGGACCCGCGGGTTCGGGTCGGGTAGCAGACCTCTATTGAGAGTCAGGGACAGTTGCCCTAGGGGTGTAATAAGTACAGAGAAACTGCACTCATGGGCATCGTGTCATTTAGTTTTTTATTAGATTGAAGTACACTAATGCTCAACAGTTTGGGGTCATTTTTTTTTTTTTATTTAAGAAACTACTTTTGTTTCTGCAAGCATGCATTTATCAAAGGTGGCAGTAAAGACTTTGACATTGTTAAATAAAAAAAGTATTTGAACTACATTATTTCATGCTAAGCATACTACAAATACATTTACATATTTACAGTACTTAACACAAATACCCTCCAATTGTACTTTTGGTATGCTAAAAGTTTAAGTATAATTTTTATATCAGTAAGTGTAGAGCAATATGTCAATAAATATATGAATAGATTTTAACTACTTAGTATGAAATAAATGTATTTGAAATATATGACTTTTTTACCAGGGTAAATTTAGCACTTTTGAACTTCAAATCAAACAGAAAATGAATCCTGAATAAAAAATAAAAACAAAGGTTAATCAGCAGAACTTTGTATTTACAAATAATATTTGAGTATTTAATAGTAATTTAAGATTATATAAAAATAGAAAACAGCTATTTCTAATTGTAATAATAATTCCCAACATTACTGATTTTACAGTAATTTTTATAATTACATTTTGCATGGATAAAGATGAGCACATGAGCATGGTTTGATTAGCTTGTTAGCTCTGTAAAATGGTAAGGCAAATATTTAAAGGAATAATTGGTAAAATATAACAAGATTATATATATATATATATATATTGCATGGACTGCCGTAGAATGACTTAATCAGTTTGTTAAAAAAAGTAAAAGAAACAACAATTAAGTGTTAGCATTAAGCTAAATTCAGTGTTTAAGATATCTATTGGATATAAATCAGTTTGTGCTGTTGTTGACCGTATGAGACCCGGGACCCTCTGATTGAGACTCACCGCTTGAAGTCACAAAGGCTTTTCTCCACTCATTTGTGACAGAACGTGTGCCATGACAGCAGGAGCAACAAAATAAAGTTATTGCGATTGTCAAAATCTTAGCTGTCAAGGGAGGATGTCTCCATCGTAAGACAGGTCGGAAGCCGGTAGACGTGCAATTGCCGTCCGAATTCAGTGGCAGAGAAAACTGTTGCGGGGGTGTGAAAGTTGAGCGTGTTCCCGTCACTGTCAGTCACGGCATGTCTTCTTCATCTCTGAAGGGACTGATACACAGAACATCTGTTTTCTTTTAAATCGCACTCGTTGTCTACCGAGGACAGCAGAGCTACTCCGGTTACTTCAAGTGTTCTTCACATCACATAGTCTTCTGTGATTATACAGTCTGACATATAGAGGAAACAAAGTCAGAATGAGGCTAAGCAATGTGACTTCCTGTTTGTTAAAAACACTTCTCACGTAAGAGGATCACTGTATGCTGTTAAATATGAGTTTGGGGAGAGAGATGGAAATGGAGTAAAAGAGAAAGAGAGTGAGTGAGAATACGGAGAGATGAGGATATGAAGGGCCCGTGGTGTGGTCACTGGATAAAAGACAGATATTCTTTGTCATTTCCATAGGGAGGATGAATTATTATCAGAGTATTGTATTTATAGACAGTGTTTTTCTATTCAGTAAGTAAAATACATTTTTAATAACTATCATCATCTGGTAGAAGCATTGCCTGTGTTTCACAGCAGATCATTTGATCTATGTTTTACATGTGCCATGGCATGTTTTAGTTGCAAAGCTACGAATTTCAGGCTCTAGGTAAAAATGAAATGAAATTTGACATTAGCTAAACTTTCATATTGTAATTTTTGTGAAAACCTTTTTTGTGAAGGCAGTTCCCAAACAAAGCAGTATTTTAATATAATGTGTTCTTGAGAATAAAATATGCTTTTATAGACTGTAAGATTTTAAAAATCTTTTAAAAGTCTGTAATGCTCAACAACACTGCATTTATGAACAGCCATTACTTCAGTCTTCGGTGACATGATCTTTATAAATTATTTTAATTTGCTGTTTAATGTGATTATTCGAAGTAGTACTCAATAAACAGTACTACTACTGCTTTTCCCTTTGCTTTTTATCACAGTTGAAAACGGTTGTTCTGATATTTTTTGTTGTGATATGATGACTGTGTTTTTTACTTTATACTATGACTTTTTTCAGCATTATTTGATAAATAGAATGTTCAAACAAACAGCTCTTATTTATTAAAATATAAATCATTTGTAACACTTTAAACATAAAGTATTAATTTAACATATAAATACGTAATAACAATCAAAAAACTTTGATTGTTAGTGTTTCTTTTTTCAAAATAAAAGGCTAATCTACTTTACGATAAAATGCAGTTATTTTTGTGCATTTGGAAAGTTTTATACGGCATTTTTATGCAATATTCAAAACATTTTCATACAAAACATGGATGGAATCCCAATTAATTTCTCCTGGGAAACTGATGCTTATAACTGAACATGTGTCCCTTGTAGAATTTCAGAAGAAATCTCAGCAATGTCACAAACTGTTCTCAGATTTGCCCAGATGGCAAGCTCTGCGATCGACAATCTGAGAAAAATAGTTTGATAGAGCTTAAATTATTCTGAACTCGAAACAATTCATTTAAAAAGAGGCACAAAAGACTACCCTCAGAGTAATAAATCCTTTCCTCTGAGAAATAAAGCTCTAAAATGTATGTTGACATTATTCTTAGTGTTATATTCATGATAAATAGAGTAAGACAGACAGACAGAACAAAGCGCGAGACTGAGGTAAACAGACAGGTTGCGAGGACATGTGTAACTGCATTAGCATTATCAAAGCTCAGCCCACATTGGGCCGTGGAAATGTTTTCGGATGCTGAAGTGATGTATTCTTTGATAACGCTTCATGAGTGCAGATGTTTGCGCGAGACACAGAGTTGGTGAAAGGTAGAGTCTGAGACTGGGTTTGATTTGACTTGGCCTTGCTGTGATCCTATAAAAGTCAATGTATTAAAGTTCAGACGCCTCTCAGTCATAAATCATTAATCGGCTGACTTACTCTCTATCACACACACACCCACTTCACTATTGATGAAATTATAAAGAGACGGCCACCGTGGCTGTGAAGAAATGGCAAAAGAAAAAGGACAGAAAATATCTTGAGAAAAATCCTGGGATCTTCAAAGGAAAAAATGTTTTAAGCTTTCAGCTTTGCGGTAAATATATAATGTGTGTGTGTGTGCATGTGCATGTTTATGTGGTTTATGAGGACATACATTTATATAATGACATGGGTATGACCTAGGTATTAAAAGGAGAAGGACATTTTCAGTGTTCCCATAATTCAAAAGGCGTATAAATCATACATAATGAGTTTTTTTGAGAAAGTAAAATGCAGAAAGTTTCCTATAAGGGGTAAGTTTAGGTGTAGTGTTGGTGTGGGGCAATAGAAAATACGGTTTGTACAGTATAACAACTATCGCCTATGGAGAGTCCCCGTTAACCATACAAACCAACATGTGTGTGTGTGTGTGTGTGTGTGTTTATGTGTGTTTGCTAGGGCTGACAAAAAAAATATTGAATTTCGAATATTCGTCGAATTTAAAATAAAAATCCACATTCGAATGCAAAACGTCACATTCAAATTGTAGGTGTCTGTCAGGCTTCTCAGTGGCGCATGAGAGATGTGATGAAGATGTAGGTAGGTGTCAGTGCATTTTTTTAGCCTATCAAGTTGAACCCACTGGATAAGGTGTTTATTCAAAATACTCTGGAAAAAGATAACATAAATGCGTAGATGATGTTGTTTATGTCAAAACTGTAACCAAGTCGTTCACACAGAACGCATATTTTGTGCTTTTTCTAGAGGGACATCTTTCAGCATTGCACTCGCGTCTCGCAAAAGAGATGCTGCGTCCCAATTGCCTACTTATACTATGTCCATTCTATGTATTTAAGTATGTACTCTTTTTGTGAAGAAAAACTACATACTTTTGAGAATGTAGCAGAGTCCTAGGCAAGCTTTGGGACATACTACTTCGTCATAACTGCGTCTTTAACGGACGATCTGTTGCTTAGTTACATGCATCATGTCACTGTTTAAACTGCCCTGTCAATAATCTTGTCACAGTTAACATAATCCACATTTCATTTAATTTGATTTCGTACTGTATTGGAGAGAAATTAAGAGGCACATCGCGAGTCTTTCACGCAGAGAACCCTGCTCATGTGTTTGCATAATGATGCATTTCAAAGTTAAACACCAAACATATCATTATAAAAGTTCACAGGGTTGCTGCAGATGAAATATAACGTGGATAACATTAAATAAATATTTTTTCATCAGGTTAGACATTGATTATTTATCACTCAAATCCCTTTCTCTACCTGTCCGTCGGTCGTGCATACCCGCCATGTTTGTAGTTTTTTAACACTTGTTATGCGTGTTTGTAGTTGTGATCGAATCCTCGTCCACCACGCAATGTGTTGTGGGCAATATTACCCAGAGTGTGTAACTCCGTTAGAGTGTGCATCGATCTGCACTTCGAATTCTAACCTGAAGTAGTAGACCATCCGGGAATCTTTGGCATACTTTTGTAAACGTACTATAATTTAGGACATACTAGTTCTATTTTTGAACACTATTTAGGATGGATACTATAGTATGCGAGTTCAAATTTGAAAAAACATGTCTCAAAATTGTATAGCGGGACGGGTCTCTCCCCATTCCACAGCATCTAGTGTTTTTAAATGAAAAAGTAGAGTTAATCTTTGTGATTGGTTTCCTGTGCTTTGTATTAAACTGTGTATACATGATGCTTTTTTGTTTCTAACTGTTTAAGCAACTTAATTATATATGCTTAAATATTATTTAAAAAATATGCATATTTTTCAAAGGTAGTCATGTTATTTTATGCTTTGAAGAACCGTGCATTAGTAATATGTTGCTCGATGTGCTCTCTTGTGGCCTCAGGAGAGAAACCAACATCTATTGTTTCCCTCTAACTGAAATTATGCCTTTTAAATTCGAATTTAGTTCTATTTTTGATAATATTTAAGTACAAAATTAGAATTGAGTTTTCAGCCATTTTGACAACCCTAATGTGTTCTGTGTTCACTAATGTGTTTGAGACAAAGAACTGTTTTGTGGTTCTTGATGCCATGAGCGTATCTGGTCCTTTTGCTCATGAACTATCTTCTTTCAGCTGTCCTAAACCCCCTGAATTCATAATTTCTCCTGTGGCACATCATTTATATTCAGAGCCTTTATAATAGTGATCATTTTAGACACCAGACAGTCTGCATTTATTAGCATTGATGAGTTTAAACCGGACAGTACTCCCTCTCTAATTAGCAACATTGATGATCCATGTGTGTGTGTGTCATTACATGGTCAGTGCTGCGATGGAGTGTTAGTTATCCATTTTTCTTCCCTCCACACACTTGGATAATTAACACCAGCTTACAAAATGAATTAGCTGTCAGTCCCCTGAATCTAGCTGTAGCTTTTTTTTTCTGTGATGTGACACTGAAAAATAGCATCATTGCTTATAATTGTACGACTGACGTTAAAAGAGATCTCATGCTCTGAACTAACAAATATCTCTTTTGAAAGCTTTTCAGGAGAAAAAAGTGACACATTTTGAACATCTCAGACAATTTTCACAGTGTTTTAGAGGATATTATTTATTGTAGAGTTAGTTGTGTTCCTCAATTTCGTTTGAAGATATTTAGGGTGTATTCACACCTGTCTTGTTTGGTTTGATTGAATCGAACTCCAGTTCGTTTCTCCTCTTGGTGCGGATCTTTTGGACAGGTGTGAATACAGCAATCGCACTCGGTGCACACCAAACAACCGCACCGAGACCCAGCTGAAGAGATGGTTACAAATGAACTCTGGTACGGTTGAATGGATGAATCAATGAATGGATGACCTTATGCACATGTGTGGTTTTGTTTACAGTTTCTGGTTCACTTGCAAAAAGGGAAGTGTGAAAGCGAACCGCACCAAACAAAAACACAATTGTAACAAAAATGTATTGTATAAATGTACAAAAACAAAAAAAATTTTGGTCCGGACAAAAGCAAGTGAACTAGCGGACTTTCCTGGTGTGAATACACCCATAGAATAACAGCATTGGGATTTTACACTGTTTGTATAAAATAAAATAACAGTAGTGAGAATATTAATGTTACGGATATGCATGACCGACGGACAGGTAGAGAAAGGGATTTGAGGGATAAATAATCAATGTCTAACCGGATGAGAAAATATTGATTTAATGTTATCCACATTATATTTCATCTGCAGCAACACTGTGAACTTTTATAATGATATGTTTGGTGTTTAACTTTGAAATGCATCATTATACAATATATCAAATTAAAAGTTACATTGAAATATGTTTTTTAATTTAGTAAATTACATTAAAAATTACATAAAATTAAGTTATATTCAATTTGGTGCATTATGATTTTCATGTTTAAAATTTAAATAAATAAAAAATGTCATTGAATTAAAGATTAAATTAAAAGTTAC